>CM066051.1:42980924-43194146 GCA_033557465.1 Ichthyophis bannanicus | reverse complement strand
ATACATCCAAGGGTGTTGAAAGAACTGAAATTTGAGATTGCATGACCTGCTATCAGTCAATCTGTGAACTCTCATTAAAAATCATCTCTAATACCTGGAGGAATATTGGGAGGATCGCCAATGTAACCACCAAGTTTTTAAAAAAGGTTTCGAGGGGTGATCCGGGGAAAACTACAGACCAGTGAGCCCTGACAATTTCAGTACCGGGAAAAATGGTAGAAACCCAGTCAATAAAGAATATAAATTACTCAGCATGTAGATAGTCATGACCTAAATGGGAGACAGCCCAACATGGGTTTAGACAACAAGGAAGATCTTGTCTTACTAAATCTGTTATGTTTTTTTGAAGAAAGTGAATAAACAGGGTGGACAAAGCGTGAGTCCCCCCAGTTGATATTGTGTATCTGGACTTTCAGAAAGCCTTTGACAAGGTCCCTCATGAGAGACTTTTGGCAAAACTAAAGAGTCATGGGATAGGAGGCAGTGTACTACTGTGGATCAGGAACTGGTTAAAAGATAGAAAGCAGAGGGTAGGGCTAAATGGCCAATTTTCCCCAATGGAGAAAGGTGAATAGTGGTGTACCCCAGGGATCTGTGCTGGGTCCGCTGCTTTTTGACATATTCATAAATGACCTGGAACGTGGAATAACGAGTGAGGTTATCAAATTTGCTGATGACACAAAACTATTTAGAGTTGTTAAAAACCCAGGAGGATTGTGGAAAATTGCAAGAGGATCTTGATAAATTGGAAGACTGGGCATCAAAATGGCAGATGAAATTTAATGTGGAGAAGTGCAAGGTTATGCACCTAGGGAAGAACAACCCAAACTATGGTTACACGATGCAAGGTT
The DNA here is from genome assembly GCA_033557465.1 of Ichthyophis bannanicus. Taxonomy (NCBI): domain Eukaryota; kingdom Metazoa; phylum Chordata; class Amphibia; order Gymnophiona; family Ichthyophiidae; genus Ichthyophis; species Ichthyophis bannanicus. The sequence goes on along the minus strand of CM066051.1, from coordinate 43,193,295 downwards.
CCACATTAGGAACCACCACCCAGGAAAAAGATTTAGGCGTCATTGTGGATACCATGTTAAAACCCTCGGCCCAGTGTGCAGCGGCAGCCAAGAGAGCAAATAGAATGCTAGGTATGATAAAGAAAGGAATGGAAAATAAAACAAAAGATATTATAATGCCTCTATATCGTTCCATGGTGAGACCGCACCTTGAATATTGTGTGCAATTCTGGTCGCCGTATCTTAAAAAGGATTATAGCAGATTTTAGAAAAGGTTCAGAGAAGAGCCACCAAAAATGGTAAAGGGGATGGAAGGCTACTCCTATGAAGAAAGGCTAAAAAGGGTGGGGATCTTTAACCTGGAAAGAGACGTCTGAGGGGAGATATGATAGAAGTCTATAAATTAATGAACGGAGTGGAATGGGTAAACGTAGATCGATTGTTTACCTTATCAGAATATAGAAAGACTAGGGGACATGCAATGAAGCTACAGGGTAAAATATTTAAGACTAATAAAAGAAAATATTTTTTCACTCAACGTGTAATCAAACTCTGGAATTTGTTACCGGAGGATGTAGTAAAGGCTGTTAGTGTAGCTGGGTTTAAAAAAGGTTTGGACAAGTTCCTGGAGGAAAGGTCCATAGACCATTATTAAGAAGGGACCCAGGATATCAATGCTTGAACCCAATACAAGCATTGTGGAACCTGTGTCCCTTGGGGAAACTGCTAGGTACGTATGACCTAGATTGGCCACTGTTGGAAACAGAATACTGGGCTTGATGGACCTTGGTCTGACCCAGTATGGCATATCTTATGTTCTTATGTTCTTAACCCCCACACACGATACAAGAAATACCTGTTTGTGTTGTCTGGGTGTTGAGGAAGACTAGGTCCAGCATCACACCCCTATTCCACAAACCATTCAAGTACTATAGTTGGACCACAGACTCATAACATCCTCACTACCCAACCAAACCTCCATCATCACCACTACCAACAAAAGAGATGATTCAAACCCTTCAACAAGGACATCTTCATCAAGGACATTTTACACAAACTACAAACAGACTATCGGACTCCAAAAAACTGGAAAATAACTGGAATGACATCATCAGCAAAGCTGCAACCACAACAACGCCCCCTCCAAAGAAAACCAATAAACACCCCAAGATCCCCCCACCCTATGAAAACTCAAAACCTACCTACGAAGACTAGAGAGAAGATGGCAAAAAACTACTCAATTCTGACAGAGCACACTACATGGAAACACTAAACGACTACTGCACTGCAACGGACAATGCCAAACAAAACTACCACACCAAATTACTCAAAGCTCTCAATCACCCCAAACAACTTTTTGATCTGATCAAGAAACTAACAAAGACCCCCACCACCTTGGACCCAGACATCAACATCAACCACCAACAACTTGCCAATCACTACAAGCAACTGCACCCCCATCCCAACATCTCACCGATCCCCACACCCTCAAACCTCCCCCCAACCAATGGTCCACCTTTGACACAATCAGCAAGGAGAAGATCAAATCCATTATCACCTCACTCAAAACAACTATCTCCTCCCTCGGCCCATGCCCAGTTACCTGGTGAAAGCAGCCAAACAAGACCTCAGCCCTGTACTTACCAGACTCACCCAAGCCTTCCTGCAACAAGGCCAGATGCCTGATTGCCTCAAACTATCCTCTATCTGCCCCACCCTAAAGAAACCCGACTTTGACCCTGCTTCCTACCAGCCCATCGCAAGCCTACCATTTGCTGCAAAGATCATAGAAAAATTGTTCAACAACAACTACAAGACCATATAGACAGAAACACCCTCCTGGACCCACAACAACATAGCTTCCGACCTTTCCATGGATTAGAAACCCTCATGGTCTCTCTCACACACACCCTGATAAAAGGGATTCAGAATAAGCAAAATGGAACATCCTAATCTTTCAGGACATCACTACTGCATTTGACACAGTCTCCCATGACATCCTTCTTCATCTTCTTCAAGCAACTGGAATTCAAGGCACAGTAGTAAAATGGTTCAAGTCATACCTGACAAACAGACACCAACAAATAAAAACTGGAACCAACATTTCCGTCCCATACTGCCCAGCCCAGGGAGTACCAAAAGGCTCTTCAACATTTATCTGCAACCACTCTGCTTAATTATAATATCTCACAAATCAACTTCCATATATACGCGGACGATATCATGCGCTATGGATCATTCACCACCAAACACCCTACCAACTCATAACTCCTACAATGCTTCGACAATGTCTCCAAAAGGCTCAAGGACAATAACCTCACCATCAATGCAAAAAAAACCCTGAAGCATTATTCATAACAGAGGACGACACCTTCACACCACCAACCCATCTCACATTGAATACCACCCCAATAAAAATACAACAACAAATAAAAGACCTGGGCATCATCCTAGACCTCAAACAGCAAATAGCAAAACCACAAAAATGATATACTACAAGGCCAAAACCCTTCAACGTCTTTGCCCACTCCTCGATCCCCAAGACTTCCACTCAGTACGACAGGCCATGACCCTCCCCCCACCTTGACTACTGTAAAGCTATATACCAAGGACTACTCCATTCCTCTCTCCTTCCCCTACGCACAGCCCGGCACATAACAGCATGCATTATACAGAAAGCAGCAAAATATGACCACATTACACCCATCCTAAAACAGCTCTACTGTCTTCCTCTTAAAAGCCACATCAAATACAAGACCTTCCTTCTCGCAAACAAAGCTATTAACCATCAGAATATCTATTTCTTTATTTATTTATTTAGCCATATTTATATACTGCTTTTTGCCGGGTCAAAGCGGTTACAACAAACATGGTGAGAGTACATTGAACAGAGGGGGGATACCTTCACCCAAGGGGGGGGGGGGTAATAGCATATTTACAATGATATTATATTATTTACATTATTTTACATTATTGTTCTCTTCAGTCCAATTTGCATTTCAGTACTATTTACAATTCAGGTTCTCTCCGTTGTCTCAGCCTGTTTTGTGTAGTTTTGTTCTGTGTTGTCCCAAGATGCTCCCCGAAGAGGAGAGTTTTTATCTGCTTTCTAAATGAGGGAGGTCCTTGTTGTTGTGGATTAGGTTTGGGAGGGCGTTCCATATGAGGGTGCATAAAGTTTGAATGCACGGTTACAGGTTTGAGTATTAAATTTTGTTCTGTCATTAAAAACAACGAGAGTATTGTTTGAGGTCTGCCAAGTAGGCCTTCCAGAGTTCATCCAGGATAGCAGGGTTTGCAGGTGAGATGAAGGCTGTTGGTGGATTGCTTTATGTATGAGGGTCAGTGCTTTATATTTTATGCATGCTTCTAGTGGAAGGATGTGCAGATCTCTTAGGACAGGAGTTACGTGCTTATGTTTCTTTGTCCTTTGTATTATCCGTGCTGTAGTGTTAAGGGCAGTCTGTAGTGGATTGATGGTGGTGGTGGTGAGTCCTTGGTATATTGTATTGCAGTAGTCTAAGTGAGGTAGTGTCATTGCCTGCATAACTGTTCGGAAGTCTTGTGGATCGATGAGCGTTCTGAGTCTCTGTACCATCTTTGCTTTGAAGTAGACAGCTCTTGTGGCTTTTGCAACCTGTAGTTTAAATGATAGTGTCTTGTCAAGGATGATTCCCAGATATTTTACGTGTGGTTTGTCGCGAGCACTACCCTGGCGTTTAAGTAATGGTCGGAGATAACTAGATAGGGAGGAGATTGGCCAGTAATCCAGAGGCCCAATTGGCTTTTGGTCCTGTTAGTTTCCTGGATCCTAATCTCCAAAGAATCAACTGCACAAGTGGTGGGAAAATAAAGGCTTTTATTTCCCTTTCACGCAAGGGTTCAAAGGATTGGGCAACAACAACAACGCAAATGTCCTTAATTCAGGTAAGAAAACGTAAAACAAAAGTTTAAAGCAAAACTGTTACTTTCACAGTAGCGCTGGTATTCATTCAAACAATAATGTTCTAGGCAGTAACACATACAGCTTACAAGCCTGGCAAAGATTCTAGGCTTCCCGTGGTACAGTACGTACAGTCCATTTCTGTATCTGAAACCTCACTTGCCAGTTCCACTTGCATTGGCTCACAGGCGGAAGCCTCTGACTCTGAGTCCCTAGGTTCAGGTAGGTTATAGTCAGGCTTCTTATATAGCTCTTCTAGCACAGCCCAATGTTCTGGGTAACTCGTAGGGTGTCGGCTCTGTGCTGTTTTGCATTGAGGAAACTCCTCTCTCCTTAGAGGTTTTATGGCAGCTTTATAAAAACATTTATTATTCAAATCTTTCTTATCAGATAAACTTTTCCTATAGCTTGGATCATAAAAAGCTTTACCTTGGGAATTTGGCTTCTCTGTTTCCAGTGAAGGTTGAGGCCTGTACCAGTTTCTCCGTTGGCTTGCCTGTACAGCACGGCTTAGGTCTTCAGGCTGTGACCCTGTTGGTTTTGGACAACAGTTGCAGCAATGTCTTTGCCACTCTGGGCAAACAGCTTTTACTCCCCTATGAGCTGAGACCTTCCCAGGTTCCTCCTTAGCTCTCAGGCAATCACCTTTCACTCTGGGTGATCTTCTGGCAGTGGAATATTCAGGTTTGCATTCTAACCTCTTTTCCTCTGTCTTGCCTTCCTTCCTGCTGCACGCTGTCCTGCTGCACTCACTCTTGCTGCCTCCTCTCCAGCCGTCTCTCCAGCTGCCTTCACTCCGGCTGCTTCTCCAGCCGCTGCCACTCCTCCTGCTGCCACTTCTTCCCTCTGCTTTCCAGTCTTCCTCCTTAAGAAGTCCTCCTGTGCTCGAGGATTGGAGGCTCGCTGGCATTACCTCATGACCAGTGGGGCGTGGTTCCTCAGTCACTCTGGAGTCCCTCTTGCTCCCTCTATCTGGTTCCTCCAGATATTGCAGCTTGTATGTACCTTTTTCTTTATTTAAAGCATTTTCCCTTCTCTCAACCAGGTCTGCTGGGTGACAGGTTGTACTGCTATTTTAGCTGTGCCTAGGTTGAGGGATGGGTGGGGGGGGAGAGCGAAGGATTGGTTCTTTGTCACAAACAGTGCTTCTGTTTTTTTAAAGTTTATGGTAACATTGTTTTCTTGTAGCCATCTGGAGACATCATTAAAGCAGTCAATTAGTTTCGGGTTATTTGGATCAGTTGTAATTGGTCCATACAGCATGATGTCATCTGCATATAGGTGATAGTTGATATTGTGGGATCGTATTATTTCACATAGGGGTTGGAGATAAGTGTTAAAGAGAGTTGCTGAGAGTGAGGAACCTTGGGGTATTCCTTGAGTTTGTTTAAAGGGGGAAGAGGTAGCGGAGCTGGTTCGGATGAGTTGAAATCTGTTGTCTAGGTATGATTGGAACCACTGTAGTACTTTGCCTTGTATTCCAATATCTTGTAGTCTGGATAGTAGGATGTCGTGTGCAACCGTGTCAAACACTGCAGAGATATCCAGAAAGATAAGCCAAACTGTTTGGTCTACATCCCTTTGGTGATAGTGTTTAGGAGTGTGATCATGAGGGTTTCGGCACCATGTGAGGGGCGGAATCCATGTTTCTGTGGGTCCAGTGTTGTTGTTTTCTAGGTGTTCTTGTAGTTGCTGTTGGACAATTTTTTCAATTATCTTTGCGGTGAACGGTAGGCTTGCTATTGGTCTGAATGATGCAGGATCCAGTGGGTCAAGCTCTGGCTTCTTAAGGGATGGGCGTATGATGGACGTTTTTAGGTTGGTAGGCATTCTTCCTTGTTCCAAATACATACCACATACACACACTTGTACAAGAATTCAGGCCCAGCAGAACTACAAGACAATCACGAACAATACACTAGTCATCCCCATGCATGGACAAAAAACAACAGCCAAGTCTGCGCACGCCCATCCAACCTCTACACCCTATCAATATGGAACACGCTTCCAATTAAAATCAGATCCACCATCGACCTCCTCACCTTTCGGAAGCAACTAAAGACGTACCTCCTCATCAAACACTTTGGCCCCTCGACCTAACCCGCTGCAGTTATCACAGTCTCCCACAATACCCTTCCACCCATCAGAAACCACATACCCTCTTGCATTTCTCCTTTGAATACTGACCGCTACCGTGTAAATAAAACCTCCAAGGAAGTCACTTCCCACTCTGTAAATAAGTAAAATTTCAACATACATACTTGCTATGTACTGTAAATATGTTAATTATCCCCTGTCACAAACCACCTCTTTTAATGTACATAAGTTAACGCTATGTTAAATGTAACCTATTGTTCTTTGTTCGCTGTAACCACTTTGACCCAGAGAAAAGAGGTATATAAATCCATCAAACTAAATAAAATAGAATGCTGAGAATCCTTTATTATTTATTTGTTTTCTTGGCCGTTGCTGCACACTGGGCGGAGGGTTTCAACATATTATCAACAATGATGCCTAAATCTTTTTCCTGGGTGGTGATTTCTAAGGTGATACCTTGCATCGTGTAACCATAATTTGCGTTGTTCTTTCCTACAGTAGGTGCATAACTTTGTATTTGTCCACATTAAATTTCAACTGCAATTTGGATGCCAAGTCTTTCAATTTTTCAAGGTCCTCCTGCAATTTTTCACAATCCTCTTGCATTTTAACAACTTTGAATAATTTTCTGTCATCTGCAAATTTGATCACCTCACTCGTTATTCCTATTTCCAGGTCATTTATGAATATGTTAAAAAGCAGTGGGCCCAGCACAGATCCCGGGGTACTCCATTATTCACCTTTCTCAATTGGGAAAATTGGCCATTTAGCCCTATCTTTTAACCAGTTCTTGATCTATAATATTACACTGCCTCCAATCCCATGACTTTTTAATTTTGCCAAGAGTCTCATGAGGAACCTTGTCAAAGGTTTTCTGAAAATCTAGATAAACTTTATCAACCGGCTCACCTTGGTCTACCTGTTTATTCACACCTTCAAAAAAATAACAGATAAGTAAGACAAGACTTTCCTTTGCTAAATTCATGTTGGCTATCTACATGTTCAATAATTTTATTCTTTATAATGGCTTCTATCATTTTGCCTGATACTGATGTCAGGCTCATAGATCTGTAGTTCCCAGATCACCCTTGAAACTCTTTTTAAAAGTTGGAGATGATTGGAGAGCGGCCAATACCTCAGGTACTACAGATGATTTTAATGATAGTACATCTGCAATCTCATATTTCAGTTCTTTCAACACCCTTGGATGTATACCATCTGGTCCAGTTGATTTGCTACTCTTTAGTTTATCAAACAGTTGTAATATATCCTCCTGGTTTATCGATATTTCTTTCAATTCTTCCAATATATTACCTTTATATACCATTACAGGCACAGGTAACTTCCCTACCTCTTCTTCAGCAAAGACTGAAGCAAAGAATTCATTCAGTTTCTCTGCTATTGCCTTGTCCTCCTTTAACGCCTTTTCTACCCCTCTTTCATGCAATGGTCCTACTGACTCTCTCAGGTTTTTTGTTACAAATGTATTTGAAAAAGTTATTATGCATTTTTGTTTCCACGGTAAGCTTCTTTTCAAATTCTCTCTTTGCCTGTCTTATCAATGCCTTGCATCTAACTTGCCAATGCTTATATTGTTTCCGGTGTTTGTCATTAGGCTCCTTTTTCCATTTTCTGAAAGATGCTTTTTTTGGCAACAACCTCCTCTCTGACCTCACCTTTAAACCATGCTGGCAGTTTTTTAGCCTTCTTTCCACTTTTCTTAAAGCGAGGAATACATCTGGTCTGGTCTTCCAAGATAGTACTTTTAAACAACGCCCATGCATGATGTAAATCTTTAACATTTGCAGCTGCTCCTTTTAGTTTTTTCTTAACTATTTTCCTCATTTTAACATAGTCTCACTTTTGAAAGTTAAAAGGTAGTACTGTGGATTTCCTTACCATCTTTCTTCCATTTATTATATCAAATGCAGTCATGCTATTATCACTATTGCCAAATGGCCCCAACACCCTTATCTCTTGCACCAGATCCCGTGTTCCACTAAAGATTAAATCTTGTCAGTTCATAAACCAGCTGCTCCAAGAAGCAGTCATTTATTTCATCTAGAAACTTTATCTCTCTAGCATGTCCTGCTGTGACATTGACCCAGTCAATACCGGGGGTAATTGAAATCACCCATGATTACTGGGTTGTAACTTTTGTTAGCTTCTCTGATTTCTTTTAGCATTTCATCATACATCTGTTAATTCTGTCCAGGCGGTTGGTAGTACACCCCCACTGCCATTGCCTTCCCCTTTTTACATAGAACCTCTCTCGATCCTCAGGGATTCTACAGTGTATTTTGTTTCCTGCAAAACTTTAATCCTATGTGGTTCAATGCCCTCTCTAACAGAGTGCAACCCCTCCACCAATTTTATCTACTCTTTCATTGCTATATAGTTCGTACCCAGGTATCACAGTGTCCCATTGACTGTCCTCCTTCCACCAGGTCTCTGAGATACCAATCATATTTATTTATTTATCTATCTAACCTTTTATTTAGTGCTATATATTCTAGCTCTCCCATCTTATTTTTTAGATTTCTAGCATTTGCATACAGGCATTTTAGAGGTTGTATTTTATTCACATTAACCTGGTTATCACTTGATAAGGGTAACTTGGAATTTTTTGGCTCAGTGCTGAAGGACATCTGGGTTACTTTTATCTTGGTTTGAACTTCTTTTGTCAGGATGCCCTAACTTTACCTTATTTTGCTAATATCCTTCAAGGATACATCCTTCTGAACCATGCACCCCTGGGCGACAGTCGGCTTTCCCCTACTATCTAGTTTAAAAGCTGCTCTGTCTCCTTTAGAACGTTTAATGCCAGCAGCCTGGTTCCACCCTAGTTAAGGTGGAGCCCATCCTTTTGGAAAAGCCCCTCCTTCCTCAGAATGTTGCCCAGTTCCTAAAAAATTCCAAACCCTCTTCTTTGCACCATCATCTCATCCATGCATTGAGACTCCAGAGCTCTGCCTGCCTTTTGGGTCCTGCACATGGAACAGGAAGCATTTCAGAGAACGCTACACTGGAAGTTATGGATTTCAACTTCCTACCTAAAATCCTAAATTTGGACTCCAGAACCTCCCTCACACACTTTCCTATGTCATTGGTACCGACGTGTACCAACACAGCAGACTCCTCCCCAGCACTATCTAAGACCTTGTCTAGGTGGTACATGAGATCTGCTACTTTTGCACCAGGCAGGCATGTTACCAGGCGATCCTCACCTCCACCTGCCACCCAGCTATCTACATGCCTAATGAACGAATCGCCAACTATAACAGTTGTCTCAACCCTTCCCTCATGGGCCCTGTTGAAACGTCCTCAGTGTAAGAAGGTTTTACATCTCCTGGTAGACAAGTCCTAGCTATAGGATCACTTTCTACCATACTAAGGTGATGTTCTCCTTTCATGTGACCTCTCTCCTCCGTGGCAACTGAGAGGCTGCCAGATTGCAGGTGGGACTTCAGTACTAGGTCACTATAGGTCTCATCTATGTACCTCTCTGTCTTCCTTATCCTCCAAATTGTTCCCTGAGGGCAAAGAGCTCCTTGCACCTAGTGCACACATAGGACCCCTCACCAACTGGGAGAAAATCCTACATGTGACACTTAATGCAAAAGACTGGATAGCCCCCATCTCACTGCTGTACTGCTGTCTGCATCTTAGGTTTAAGGTTTTGTTTAGCTATTTGTTGTTTTCTTAAATTTGCTAGGGAGAAACACATATCAAAGCAATCAAAGTGTATTCTGGTCTAGTAGCTCTTGAGTTCCACTTCTGGTCTCAAAATACTACAAGATCCCACCCCACCATCCACAAAGAAATGCGTGCTTAGGACTGCTGCTCTCAGCTCTAATTCCACAGGCCAGCACAAGAGAAGCCCATGAAGAGAGCCTAAAAAGGTTAGGGCTCTTTAACCTGGAAAAGAGACAGCTGAGGGGAGATATGATAGAAGTCTATAAATTAATGAACGGAGTGGAATGGGTAAACGTAGATCGATTGTTTACCTTATCAGAATATAGAAAGACCAGGGGACATGCAATAAAGCTACAGGGTAAACTATTTAAGACTAATAAAAGAAAATATTTTTTCACTCAACGTGTAATCAAACTCTGGAATTTGTTACCGGAGGATGTAGTAAAGGCTGTTAGTGTAGCTGGGTTTAAAAAAGGTTTGGGACAAGTTCCTGGAGGAAAGGTCCATAAACCATTATTAAGAAGTGACCGAAGATATCCATGCTTGATCCAGTACAAGCATTGTGGAACTTGTGTCTCTTGGGGAAACTGCTAGGTACATATGACCTAGATTGGCCACTGTTGGAAACAGAATACTGGGCTTGATGGACCTTGGTCTGACCCAGTATGGCATATCTTATGATCTTATGTTCTTATGTTCTTATGGTCCCAACCAAATCACCTACAAGCGAGTGCAAAGACTTGTGTTCCCTGTGTAAGCTCTATGCATTGGAAGCCCACGCTCAGACTTTCAGCCCAAGCTCCACAACCAATGCACCAGTAGCTCAGGTCAATCTACATGCACCAGTGCCAAACCTCCTGCTCTAGCCTGGGAGGATCCATGTTGGCTTATGAACTGCATTATGGAGAATAAGGAAGCTTGAGAGATAGTTTTACTCAAAGGGATAAGTCATCTTGGTTTTGGAATACTGGGCATAATTTGGAGGGAGGCGGGAAGAGTAACACTTCTCTTGCCAAAGTGCGGTTGGGCTAAACCAAGTCACAGGGCGAGAAAAATCCCAGAGAGACTCTATGGCAGAGCCTGGGATTAGAGCACAACAAACACCTCTTGCCTCACCTGTGATGTGATAGACTGAGTTGAAGCCCAGTCCGAATCGCCCCACCGTACTGGGGTCTTTCAGCTTGACACTGTTGCCTGTGCTCTGGATGCCCACCCAGTCCTCCGGGGAGAAGATGGCATCGTTGTACGCCAGGAGAGCAGGACCTGCAGACCAGAGGAAAACAGCACAGAGGGGATGAGGTAGAACCAAGCAGAGAAAAGTAGAAACTATCGATAGAGAAGAACCAACTTTTAAAATGTAACAGTTTATAGACTGCCTATCCCAAATGTATGTATCACAAGGTAGTGAACAGGGATCAAACATTAATAAGGCTTTGAAATCACACATGAAGCCAAAAGAAGTACATTAGGGACTGATATTTAAAAGGGTTTCTCCAAATAGCGCTACTGAAGAGCTCCTCTGACCACCGGGGCAGTGTGGGAGCAGCCGGCACTTACCCAACTAGCAGCAATAAAAAGCAAATGTTATCGGCATAATTTAGGTCTGGTAAAAAGCTGTCCTGCATCTTCGTGGATGGGCTACCCAGACAGTGGCTGAAGGTTGCCACTATCTCAACAGCCGCCTGCGCTGAGCGCAACTACCGGATGTTCAGTGGCGGCCACTGCCGTTAAATATCCCATATATTTCGCCAGCAGATAAGAAACCGCCAATCACCAGGACTTAATATGAGCCTGTTATTGCTTAGTAGCAATGAGTGAGGAAAAGACAGACAGCTCTGTCCTGCTCCTCATCTACTGCCGACAGCACATGCGAGAGGATGTCTGCGATCGTCTTTCCCTCTTGCTACATACTCCTCTAAAGGATTTGGACTTGGGTTCCTTGTTGGAAACACTGTTGGTGCGGACCCTCCGACTGTGAGCTTATGTTCCAGCGTTCGTAAGTGTAAGCGATTTCTTAACATTTGGTCTTTTCTAGGGGTGGGCATTTATCACGTTAACGCGATTAACTTTTCCAAAATGTAACTATCCCTAGCACAATTTATTTTTTTTTAATTGCACCGCTTTATTTAGTGCTCACCCCTCCCTCTTCCCCCCCTCTCGAGGATCCTGCATCTTGTCCGCTTCCTCCCCCGAAGTGCTTCTGTTCATTTGCCTTAAATGAAATATTCCCAGAAGCAGAGAATCACCAACGCTCTCTCTCGTCGACCCGAAGCCTTTCCTCGTCTCTGCCTTGCCCCCTCGGAGGTAAGTTCCTGCTGCTAGCAAGGACCTGGTGTGCGGCAGAGAAGGCTTCGGTGCCGACCAGAGGGATGCGTCATTTAACCCAAGCAAAGCAAAGCTGCATCTGTGGGGAAAGACAGGGTGAGAGGAAGAGATGCTGGACCCACGGTGGGGGATGGGGTGGGATCCTGGGCTGATGGGGGAAGGGGAGAGAAGAGGAGGGGATGCTGGCCCATGGTGGAGATGGGTTAAGAATGAGGATGGGTCCTTTAATCCCATTGTGATTAATTGTGGATTAATTGCACAATTAAAATTTATAATCACATGGTCAGTTTTGACTAAAATTTCTAAAATCGATGCCCACCCCTTTGATTATGTCCCTTATAGTGCCATTGTCAATCTGGATTTTGGCATTCAGTGTTTGTATTAACCCTATACTGGGCCCCCTCCGTTGGGCGATTAGAAGCTGGTTATCTGCGCTTTAAGAAGGGCGTGAAAATGATAGTTTTTTGAAGAACCTCTTAGGGATATCAGCGGTATAAAGCTACAACTTAACTGTTTAATTTTTGCTTTAACTTTGTTCTTTTGTGTGTGTTCTGTACTGAGGATATTATTGCTTATGTTTACTCTGCCTAGGAATTATGATGGGTGAAATAGACATTTTTCTTAAATAAATCTCTGTAAAATGTCACTGTTCGAGCCAATCTGTAATCCTCTGTTTTTGGGTGGCAATAAAACTGTACATAAAAAGGTGATGAACAAGAAGCAAATATTGGTGGGAAAGATGCACCCTTTATGCAGGGCCGTCTCAAGCCATAATTGCACCAATAGACTGCAAGCCAATGGGATTTATATAATAAAGGAGTAACTCAGTCCTATGATTTACAGTCAATCATTTTGCAATAGTTTGAATAAGTTGGCTCCTTCTCGGATGTTTCGGGGGTAAACCATGATAAAGAGAATTACAGTAATCCAACTTTGAAATAATCAATGTAAAAGTTGAGTCAAAGAATCTTTATCCAGTACACCCCTGAAGACAGCGCATGATGAAGAATCCAACAACAGCTCTTCACTATAGAGGAAATGTAAGGCTCAGAAGAAAGAGTGATTGTGGCCTGGAGTCCAAGAGAAGAGCAAAGCCGCAAATCCGTGGACCTAATACAGCACAACTAGAATCAGTTCACCCCCACTGACCCAGCCCTTCAGGCTAACACACTGGGAGTCTGGGAAGGCCACCAGGCTTGGCTAGGCCACTAGATCATGCAAGCTGGAGGGAGGGAGGGGCAGCTGGACGCCAACTGTCCGCACTGTCAACCATTGGCAGTCTTGGTGACTTTACTTCAATATCTAATTTTATAGACTGCTTCACATACCGATCCCTAGCAAGATTACAATATTTATTCACATTTCTGAGGTGTTCAAGGCACATACACTACATAACCATAAGGTGACCCAACAGATGAAAATGAATAACCAAACCGGATACGACTGTCTTACCCTGGAAGCTCTGCAGGTCCTCAGAGTACAGGCTGTCTGTCCCGTAATCTCTCTCATCATAAAGGAAGATAACCTCTCGGGCGCCGGCATCATCTGCATTCTGGATCAGCTCCTAATCCCACCCCAAAGAGAAACCATGAAAAAAAAATCAGCCTCAAATGTTGAATATAAGGGTCAGGTGCTAGAGAGAGATGGTGTGGAGGATTGGCAGCTGATGTACAAGTCAGGAAGACCGTGTTCCCGCACCCTCTCCACCTGTGTAGAGTGACCAGTGGACACCATGTCGCTTAGGACACACCAATCCAGTTTTGGGTTGATTCCTGTTGTACATAGGCCTCATTTTCATAGTAGCTTAATATATGGCAGCAGATAAAGACCAGTTATGGTCCATCTAGTCTGCCCAGTAAGATGGCTAGAGTAGGTGTACCCGCCGTTCCGTGCAGGTCACCCCTCTATGCCTTTGTCTAGGATTGTATCCGCCGCTCCGTGCAGGTCTTCCCTCTATGCCTTTGTCTAGGATTGTATCCGCCGCTCCGTGCAGGTCTTCCCTCTATGCCTTTGTCTAGGATTGTATCCGCCACTCCATGCAGTTCACCCCTCTCTCTATTTATTGAGGTATAAGAAATAGTTACATTTATTTTGATTGTATCCTCTTGCTATAAAAGGAATCCACTGTGTCTGTCCCATGCCATTTCTTAGGGGAAAAGTGGAACTACAAGTCCCACAGTCCTCTGGGGCAAAAGCAGAACTAGATCAGCCTGCCCTAGGTGACCTGGAGCCACCTGGCTCACCCACAAATTAGAAAAAAAACCCCATCTACTGAAAGGTCAATAGCGCACCTGGCCCTAGGGTTGCCAACTTTTTGAAAGAAAAAAAACAGCCACATGTCATACCTGTGCCCCGCCTCTTGCCCCGCCCTCCAAAATAACTTCAGTGATGTCAGCAGTGTAAGTTTCCGCACCTGCTGGCCACATCGGGGTGGGGGGGGGAGTACAAGATGTTGCACTATTCAACCCCCACTGAATCACAGTCCTCTCCTCAAGTCTCCAACATACCCATTCTTCCCCATACTATATTAAATCCAAACCTATATTCTGTATCCAAAGAACCCCTCCCCCAGCACTCCTTCAAAGACGAGTGCAGAGCAGAGCTAGGACATGTCCCCATAGTATCATCCGAGTAACAGCAACGTCAGCCCTCTGAGTACCAGGCGTATTGTGAAGTAATACAAAACTCTACCAAAACGTTGCTCGGGACCTAGAGCAAATCTACCATGCCAACATCAACTTCCAAACCTCACACATCAAGCTCTCTACCTAGGAAAAGGCAGGACATTAACATTGCAGTGAGCCCTAGAACATCAATATACCTACTGAGAAAACTGAACACGCTGGCCTTGCATCCTTACCCGTCTCTAAATGATTGGGCTGGTCTTGGCGGCTTGGCTAACCCACATTCACTTCCCACAGTCTCGCTCCGCAGGGCACAAGAGCAATGGGTGATCGCGGATACCAATGCTGGCTGGGTCACACTTCTGGCTGGCTGACAGGCACTGTTGTGACCAGTGGCAGGCAGTGACATTTAAAATACGGGAACAAAAAGGGGCTTGGCAGCTCCCACTGCAACAAAACCGCCAGCCACACCCTTTCCCAATCTTCTTTTCCAATGCACACAGTATCCAACAATTTCCTTCTCTCTTACCCCTTCACCTCACATTCCCCTCTCTCTTACCCTGCTGCCCCCTTACCTCCTTTCTCTTACACCCACCCTCTCAACCCCCTACTATTTTCTCTTCCCCTCCTTTTGCCATATCTACTCTCCTGACTGCGCGCCACACTCCCCTCTGCCCCATCCTTTTGCTCTTTTCTTATAGTGTCCCAAACTTCCCTCATTCTGCCCATCAACTGTTACACTTCGTCATCTTAATTATGAAAGGTAACTACCACAGGCTCACCTGCCCCCAGACTCGAGCGCTCATCCACTTTCGGCCACCTGACCGCCTCTCTCAAACCTGCCGGTTCACTCCTTCAGGTTCATCCCCTCATTCTCAAGCTTTCCAAGCTCCTTCTGTCATTCGGAGTAGGTGTGGGTGGGATTTAGGGGTGAAGGGTTGGTTGGAGGTGGGAGCTGTGGATAGAGGGGTGGGAGGGTGCTAAAAGTGCTTCACTGTGGTGCATGTACCTGTATGAAGGCAAGGGCGTGCCTGTGTGTGTGACCGAGAGGATGTGACCGTGGGGGGCTGGTATATGTGGTGCTGTGCATTAATGAGTGGATGAGGGATGTCGAGGTGGGTAGATGAGGCTCTGTGTGTCTGATGGGTGAAGATGAGTGTGTGGTGTTGTGTGTATATGATTCATAAGTAGTGAGTGAGATGTTGTGGTGTGTTTGAGAGTGTGTGATTCTTGAGTCACCCATTTATCGCCCTCTTCTCCTTAGCCTCTCCTCTCCATTCTTCTCTTTGTCTGCTTTCACCATCCTTTATTCCCTTCTTCTTTCTTTCTTTGCCCTCCAATCTGTCTCCTCTCCTCCTCTTTTCTTCAAACCCCCTCCCTTGCCTTCACCCTCCGACCAAAAGCTGACGACCACACTCCCCACACCCCGACTCATCCACTCCTCCCCAGCTCGCACTGTCCTCATTCTGGTCTTTCCCTTCTCCCCCTTCTTCTGGCTCAGTTTCCCAGACTCATTCTCTCTCATCCACAACCAAAGGCTCATTCCCACATCTGCCCTCCGACTCTCAACAGCGTCCACCATCTCCGTTTCAGCCCTTTCTCCCTGTCTCTTGCTGCTGTCGCTTTTCCTGTGTTGGTGTCAGAAGTGGCAGAGCCTCCAAAGTTGACTCAAGGAAGAAAAAAAAAACCCCACAACTCATGCCTATGCATCATTCTGCCCCCGTGGGCAGTCCGGCTGGTTCCGCTGCCTCTGACGTTGCATCAGGGGGCGGGACCAGCCAGGCCTCCCACAGGGCTGCACTTTCACACACCCCCCACCCCCAAGTCTCAGCTTCGGAGGCCCTGCCGCAGCTGACGCCAACACAGAAAAAGCAGCTGTGGCAGCAGGAGGACAGAGCTGCCGCCTTATCGCTGATCTTTTTTTTTTTTCCATAGGCTGCGAGAGCTGCTCCTGAGCTGCCCTTAAATCATAAATAAACAGCTTTTCCATTGCCGGTGTTACAGCTCTGCCGGCAGCCAGCCTGGCCATATGAAAACCAGCCGGATGGCAACTCGAAACAGAGCGGAAGCGGACATGAAGGCCGTTTTAAGACCATCAAATACCGACTGATTCTCTGCTGTTCGGTGATAAGGAACGCCTTTCTTTAGCAGTACTATCAAGGATGACACTACATGCCCTCCCCCCGTCATCACTCAAGTACTTCTCATTTATATAACTCGACAAGGCATACGTCATCTGTCCAGAGACATATAAGAGAGAGTCCCTTCTCCGAAGAGCTTAGAGTCTAGTCAAGATAGACAACGCAACTAGGGATTAGGATATATCTATTCTAGGGGAATGGTAAGGAAACACATAGGAGGTCAACAGGTCAACAAAATTCAACTCCTCAGGAAATGTTTAAGTCCATTATGTAAACAGTTATATTACGATTACAAATAAGTTAACTGTTATTGTAAATAGTTCCTAAAGTTCCATGTATGCAAAGTCATGTTCCATGTAAACCGCTTTGAGAATATGAAAGGCGGTATATAAAAAATGTTAAATAAATACATAAACAGGAGACTAGGGGGGTCAGGACTAAAAAACAGTCTCAAAGTGAGGTTTTAGCCTGGATTTGAACAGGGCCACAGATGGAGCCTGACTCAGATAGTTTGTTCCAGGCATAAGGAGCAGCAAGGTGAAACGATCGAAGTCTGGATTTGACAGTGGAAGAGAAGGGCACAGATAGAAGGGGTCTGCCAGAAGAGCGGAGTTCCCCAGGAGAGGAGGGGCGTAGGGAGAGATAAGAGAGGAAAGGTGGTGAGGAGCAACAGAATGAGGGCAAGAGAGCAAATAGAATGCTAGGTATGATAAGGAGAGGAATGGAAAATAAAACAAAGGATATTATAATGCCTCTATATCGTTCCATGGTGAGACCGCACCTTGAATATTGTGTGCAATTCTGGTCGCCGTATCTTAAAAAGGATATAGCGGGGGGGGGGGGGAGGAGCGGGAATGAAATTACAGAGAGAAAAACATCCGTTTGACGGTGACGGTGGCAGCAGTGGTGAGCAAAAAACAAGAGGGAGACATTGGCCGATAGTTTCAGGGGGCAAGGAGAGAGATCGGGTGATGGCTGCAGAAAATCCGGCTTTTCCGTATAAAAACCATCCAGGCCGGCTGAAAACCGGCCACTTGGCAACTCCACCTGGCCACATGCTCATGTCTCTGTTCTTCCTTAAAATGAAGCTTTTTGGCTATTCTGACCCCCTCACATCTGTAGCAGCCCCCTCACCTTCAGGATCTGGCCTCCATCCGGGTACTTGTGTAGGATGTTTTTTAGGTAGGTCAGGAACGGAGGAGACTTCTGGCAGAATTCATTCCTGGAGCAGAGACAGGAAAAACCATAATACCATCGCTCTCTGCTGCCTCCATTCTGAGGCAAGTAGGGTTGTCAACTGGCTCCAGATGCGCCCTTCAGGCTTGATCCAGTCCTGGGTTTACCCCATTGCATGCAGGAACCTGTAGTCTTGCTCTTCTTATGGCATGCAACAGAGAAATCAGAACTACATATCCCTGCATGCAATTCGATAAACCCAGGGCTGGATCAAGCTTGTCAGGTGTATCTGGAGCCAGGTCTCTCAACCCTCTTTTTAATATCTGTAGGAGAGTTTCAACACCAAAAATAAATACCAGGGTGTCCTGTCCCTCCCTCCCATTCATCCCATGAGAGCATCAATATCACTTCCAAGCAGACAAATCGACAGAAACAGTGATGCATTTCCCCCCTACTGTGCAAAATATAAAGATAATGGATGTAACTTCTAAAAAATGACATATTCAAATAACTAAACTGAAAATAATTTTTTTTCTACTGCTCTCTGGGATCTGGGACAGGAGACTGCCGAACAGGACTGGGACATAGCTCAAAAATTAGGGACGATCCCTGAAAATTGGGTTCGTCTGGTAACCTTACAGGATGCCCAGAGTAAAACGCTAGGGAGTCAGTGAATTTTAACAGCGTGTCCCATAACTTTAATATTTTAGCTGGTGTCGTCTTCTTTCATACCCTTCTCTGCAGCTTTTCTATATGTTAGACCAAGCACAGAAAGAATAAATCTCCACGGGTGATCAAAGGACGCTACAAGAATAATATCTCTTTAAAAAACGTTTGGGAATCATTATTTTCTGCATGTACCAAATTCTTCTTTGGGAAGAGGGTTAGAGAGTACGAAAACACATCCTGAACTTCTTCGTCCATTGTGCTCTACAGAAGTCAAGTGAAAGGAAGAAAAAAATCTACTTTTAGAGGTGTTATAAAGAGGCAATCATCTTTCCTGGCTATTTATCTGCCTCTGTTGGCTAGTGATGAACCTTGGGGCAAGAGGGAGAACCAAGTGCCTTGTGTTTTATATCAGTCAGAGGAGAGATTAGGGGTCACAACTCAAAAAAATTGTGTCCCAAAATAACAAGGTGGGACAGATTCTGTGAATGGGGGAAGTGACGTTAATTATAAAAAATACAAGACCCTGCTCGATAGCTCCCTGATGAGAGCCGGAAATAGAAGATATAGACTGTAATTAGGCGTTCAGATCAAGCACTTACCGCCTCCGTCTCCTCTGGGACATCGTTTCTCAGCTATTAAATCTAAAAAGGACAGAAGGAAACCCATGAAAACAGAGCATCCCACTGACCTGATTTACCAAAGGGGTGTGGACAGCACTGATAACAGTGCGACAGTGCTAGAGGGGAGCTGGCCGAGTAGACCACAAAGTTGATTCAAGGCGTTGATGCTGTAGACAAACCTTAAGCCATGTCCCCCCCCCACCCGGACTATCAGAATCTATTGTTTATCTCTGAATACCCTGCTCTTTGCTGCCACACCCCCTCCCCCTAGAAGATGCCACCATAGGCAACTGCCTGGTTTGCATAATGGTTGGGCCGGCTCTGGGAGCTGGAGTCTCACCTGCCACTCCAGGAGATGTGATGCCTCTTCTCTACAGGACCAGACCAGGTTCTACCTCTGTCTTCCCTCTCTATATAGCAGCCCCTACAAGGGTGAAAATCGGAAGTCAGTAGCTGAAGTTTCGTTTTCTGGCGGAGAGATGAAGAAAAAGAAACCACTAGATTCAGATCAGCTCGTGGTGCCCTGACTCATAGCAGGATTGCTGGAAGACTGTTTACAAGCCCCACCAGCCCGGGGGACTATATTGGAGCTCCTCAGGGAACCATGACCTGCTTACATAGTAACATAGGGCCCGATCTTCAATTAGACAGACTATGCGCCTAGGGTTGCCAACTGGCTCCAGGTGCGCCCGACAAGCTAGATCCAGTCCTCTGTTTACCCCATTGCATGCAGGGATATGTAGTTCTGGTTTCTCCATTGTACTCCTTAAGAAAATCAAGACTACAAGTCCCTGCATGCAAGGCGTTAAACCCAGGACTGGATCAAGCCTGTCGAGCGCATCTGGAGCCAGTTGGCAACCCTATATGCGCCGCAGGGGTGCACAGCCTGCCCACGGACCCCCTTAACCCAGATTTTCACTTCAGCAGCGATTTTCGATACTACCTGCTTAGCCTCTGAGCCTTAAAGATAGGTGAGGAGAATCGCTGCTACCCGTGTAATCCTTTTCTCCGCCCTGGAACGCCCCTAACACACCCTAGTGCTTTGCGGATAGCGTCTGGGTGCGTTAGGGACATATCTGGGATTTATGAAGGGCACCACCCGTTTAGGCGCCCTTCGAAATCCCAGATAAGGCCTTTACCCGAGTGACTAGGGAAGTTACCCATGTAAAGGCCTTTGAAAATCGGGCCCATAGTATATGACGGCAGATAAAGACAAGTATGACCCATCTAGTCTGCCCAGCAAGGTGGCAAGAGTAGGTACACCTGCTGCTCCGTGCAGGTCACCGTTATTTATTGAGATATAAGAGATAGTTAAGTTTATTTTGACTTTATCCTGTTACTATAAAAGGATCCACTGTGTCTGTCCCATGCCATTTTGAATTTTGTCACTGCGTTTGCCCCCGCCACTTCCATCGGGAGGGCCTTCCAAGCATCCACCACCCTTTCAGTGAAAAAGTATTTCCTGACATTGCCTTTCAGTTTATCCTAGGGTTGCCAACTGGCTCCAGATGCGCCCGACAGGTTCAATCCAGTCCTGGGTTTACCTCGTTGCATGCAGGGATATGTAGTTCTGATTTCTCCATTGTATTCTATAAGAAAAGGAAAACTACAAGTCACTGCATGCAATGGGGTAAACCCAGGACTGGATCAAGCCTGTCGGGCGCATCTGGAACCAGTTGGCAACCCTAGTTTATCCCCTTGCAGCTTCATGTTATGCCCTCTAGTTTTACAGCTTCCCCGTCTTTGGAAAAGGTTTGTTTGTTTGTTCATTATTTCTCTTTAAGCATTTAAAGGCCTGAATCATATCTCCTGTCCCTAGTGTATACATATTTAGGTCTTCAAGTCTCTTCTCATATGTCTTCTGGTGCAGGTAGAGTTGCCATCTGGCTCCAGATCCGCCCGACAGGTTTGATCCAGTCCTGTGTTTACAACATTGAATACAGGGATATGTAGTTCTGATTTCTCCATTGCACTCCATAAAAAAAAAAGAAGGAAAACTACAAGTTCCTGCATGCAGTGGGGTAAACCCAGGACTGGAGCAAGCCTGTCAGGTGCATTTGGAGCCAGTTTGCAACCCTAGGTGCAGGCCCCAAATCATTTTGATCGCCTTCCTCTGAACTGTTTCCAGACTTTTTACATCCTTTGTGAGATATGGTCTCCAAAACTGAGCACAGTATTCCAAGTGAGGCCTCACCAGAGACTTATACAGTGGTATTAGTACCTCTTCCTTTGTGCTGGTAATTCCTCTCTGTATGCAGCCGAGCATCCTTCTGGCTTTTGCCACCGTCTTGTCACACCGTTTCACCACCTTGAGATCCTTAGAAACAATCACTCAAGGGTCCTTCTCCTGGTCTGGGCACACCAGCCTCTCGCCCCCTATCGCGTACGATTCCCTTGGATTTCTGCCTCCCAAGTACATGACACTGCACTTCTTCGCCTTAAATCTTAACTGCCAAGCATTAGACCATTCTTTTCTCATGTTATTCACTAAAGCTTCTGCTCCTAGCAGTCTGACAACCTCCCCAGCTGATGGCAAAGACAAGCAGCCCAAACTACAGGTACCACAATGCACTGGGAGTCAGAGAGCCAACATTTCCAAAAGGAACAGAGGGGCACTGGACAGTGGGCCTCTCTGAATATTCGGATTATGCAGCTATGTCCTCAGGGTTTATTATCCTGAGAGGAGCCAGCTCGGCCGAATTGGTGGTAGGCTTTGTGGTATCTAATTAAGGCTTCAAATGGATTCACTTGGGTGCTAGACTAACTCAAATTACTCCTCTCTGGGAGTGCTAAAGCCACCGCACACTACAGGGCCACGAATACCAGAGTTGTCAAGTTACCCAGTTCCAGGTGAGAGATTTTAAGCCAGTCCTGGATTTCTGACATTCTCATCCTGTTGCATTATGGGACCTGCAGCGCCGATTCTGTCATGGGACGAGCATCTTCTAGCGGGATCCCGGTGCAGTCCAGATGATACCTGGTGAGGAGAGAACAGCAGAAAGCAAGGCAAGAGAGAGAAACAAAATTTTCCAGGCAGATTCCTTTCTTTATTCACTGCTATAGCAGGGCTGGCTCCTAGCAAGCTATCCAGGAGTCCAGCCCTCATACAGGATTCAAGCTGGTGTTTTATACAGTCTTAGCATAGCAGTTTGTCATGTGGGTTAGAGCAGGATAGCATTTTGGAAGAATTCTCTGGGCCCCTTGACTTCTCCTTTCTACAGAATTATCTATATCTGAAGCGTACCTAACTGCTAGGAGTCCCTGATCGGTCAGTGGAGGGGTGGCTACCTTATCTCTCCCTGCAGCCTAGGGGGTCTGTGGCTAAGCTGTCTGAAGCCCTACTCCTGTGTGCGTGTGCCTGAGAAGAGAACTCTAGCAAAAGCATCCTTCTACCTCCCCCCTTGTCAGCTTGGTTGTAAAGATAGAGCTAGCCTGTCGGTGTTGCTGTGCTGCTGCTCCTGTCTAAAGTTTTAACGTCTGTTTGCCAGCTGTTTCAGCATGCCGTTTTATTCTTGCACGCTATCCCCTTTTTCCCATCTCAATTCCAATGGGTAAACTCGGGAACTACAAATCCCATACTGCACTTTAATTCAACTGTAAAACCAGAACTGGGTATCTTGGCAGCTCTGCAATAACAGATTATCCTGAAAAACAAAAGGGGAGGGGAAGGAGCGAAAAAGAAACCTTGTGTGAGGGGAGAAGTGAAACTTAAAAAAAGGGGAGGGGAAGGAGAGAAAAAGAAACAGTTGAGGGGAGAAATGAAACTCTGTGTGGGAGGCTTCTAGCCAAGGAGGAAGCTGGTAATGAAAGCTTGGCCCAGATCCTCCATGATTCCCAAGCCCTTAGGGTTCTTTTCTCTCTTTTTACACCATTTCCTAGCTCCTATTGAGATGGGAAAAGGAGGCATTACAGAGAATAAAGAAAGGACAACACTTAGGCCAAGGGCAGTACTTGAACCAAACTTTCTTGAGGCTGAGAGGCCTGTAGTTTTAGATGCAGAGAAACAGCAGCAGAGAAACAAAAATACATTATATTATGTCTTATAATTCGCAGCTGGCTGACCTTTTCGAGAGGAAAAGAAGCCTAACCACAGAGGGGCTGCAAAACCACAGCCACCCCTCATGCAACCAATCAAGAGCTCCTATTTACCTTAGGCATGCTTAGGCATGTAGGCCTTTGCAGCAGGTGTTTTTCCACTGTAGGTGTCATAGCTAGGAACATAGGAACCTTTTGATCCTTAAGCAGATGTCTAAGATGGGTCTCTCGGACATAAGTAGACGTCAGAGATGAGACATCGAAATGGCACATATAATCTATAATCTTTTGCCACCTTTTATAATCTTTTGTCACCTTTTAGGTCTGATCGCTATCTTGCTGAAACTATCTTTACTCTCATATGCATGCTTAACCACTGCAAGGCTTACACCTGGCAGTTATGTAACAAATAGTCTTAGTTTTCTAGAAATGCTTATGTAAGGGAACAAAGAAAGGGGGGGGGGATACGTGGGTGGGCTAGGTAAGGGGGGTTACAGGGGTGCTTTTGTATTAGAGCAATGCTAGAAAAAAACATATATAACCGACATGCAAGGCTTGTATTTTTACCAGTTCCTTCCTGTAACCAAGTGACTGGTCTTCTGCTAGCAGAAAAAAAATAAAGACAGGTAAACTGCCTGGAATCTTTCTATCTTGTCTTGGGATTGTTTTTTTTCCTTCACTTACTTTTCAGGAGGACTCAGACTCAGTGGACCGGGACCCCGCTAAGCGACGTCCACGACAATTGGCACCCCAGATGGGACGACAGCTTAGCCGATCCGTATCTCCCTCTCCTGGACCGATGGAATGTTTAGTGCACACCCTCTAAGGTCAGTGTTACCGGGGAAACCTTCCTGATCCCGAGGGGGGAGAAGGGCGATAAGTGGGAGGTCCATATGAGTTGACCTACTCCTGGGAGGACAGTGAAGCCCTTGACAAGAATCCAGGTAGGGGGAAAATAATTGTTTGAATTTTGTTAAAAATATTTTGACCATCTCCCTCATTGAAGGCTTGGTATACTGTGTTTAGATACCTCCCTTTGAGGCTTGGTGGGGAAGAATGGGAAGCGCAGGTTCTAAGAGTCCCGGGACAAAAACTCTGTTGGAATGGGTTCTAGAGAATTGGAGCCGATTAGCTGCCACGGCCGGGTTGTCTAAAACGGCACTAATTAAATTATGCCAGGTCGCCTGGCCATCATATACGGCTGGGACTAACCTCCCATGGCCACCAGAAGGGTCCTTTGAACCCGCAATTTTGTCAAATCTCAGACACATTCTAATGGACCAAAATTGCAACAGCTTGATTATTATTTCTTGTTTGAGAATTCTATAGATTTATATCTGGGAAAAAGTGATCAGAAATGTGTTTGTCCTGTAGTGAAAAAAAGACAAAAGGGTCGAAAATGCTGGTCTCCACCAAAAAGGAGGAGGGAGTTTTTCAGTATACCTACAATGTGATTATTGGCTGTTCCCAAGGGTTTGTAGTAAGAAGCAGGATCCAGGGAGACGAAACCAAAATTCATCGCATCTGTTGTGATAACTGAGATATACATAAGAAATAGTATCAGTTGGGGTAACTGATACATAGCATAAAGAACCCAATCTGTTCTGGTAGCTAAGAGTTTTGGTGTCAGAAAGTGGGATTTGGTGGTGTGGATAAGTAACACATTATTGTTTGTCTTGCCTCACTCATTCGAACCCTCATTATACGAGTGGCTGAGGTAGCCCTTTACAAATTTAGCCTTTGTACTGAGGTAGTACTTGTCTCCCGGTATCCTGTGTCTTAGTTTATCTATGTGCCTGTAAGACGCCCCCAGTCTCTGGCGAGGGTAATACCGTTGACCCAGAGCCCCTGAAATGCAACTGATAAATAAGCAAAACACCGCCTATCTCTCTATTCTTCCAAGCCTTTCCCGTCTTCTTTAGATAATGGGAGGCTCCCTTGGTAAGAGGGAACCAACCCACTAAACCTTCCATAAGTCAATGGATTGGGATTGGATAGTTAAAGTAATTCTTTTGTTTTTCCCTGTGAATCTTCATAAGAACAACTTTTGATTTGTGTGCAGTAAATAAGTTTAATTCCCATGTGTAGGTTCTGTTTTTTAGGGATCTGAGTGTATCCTGGTTAAGAAAAATTTGTCTGCTGATTTCTGTGTGTCCAGAGATTAGAATAGCAATGCCCGGGTCTGTTACGATGTTTGTGCTGATAAAGTGTTAACAAAGAGAAGTTATAAAACAATGATAACTGAATTTCTATGAATGCATTACCTTTTGTGGAGCATATTTTGGTGTTCTATGTAATGACCCATATGTATTTTGGTTTGGTTTTTTTTTTTGTTTTGTGTCCTCATGTCTGTCTATTGTGAGCTCAGATGTCTATCTTAATCAATATTCAGAGTAATGTGAGTCAAACCATTACCTGAAATAAAAAGTTTAATTTCCAGATCTTAATGCAAGATTTTACCCTTGCTCAGTCTGTTTTCTTAAACACCAAGCACATGTAAATTTGCTCAGTTCAAATAATAAAAAAAAGAGGAAGTGTTCTCTGGTATTGCTGTGGCTGCATTGTAAAAGCTCTGTGCTGTAAAAAAAAAAAAGAGATTATGTGCCATCCTGTTTCCTCTCATGATTGTGGGTTGATAAACAGAACAGCAGCACCTTGTTTGCTGTGTATGAATTGTAAGGGTTTTTTTATTTTAAAAAAGACATTCCTGATTTCAGTTTTGGAGGAACAACTAAGAAAACCAGATATATGTTTAAGCACCATGATTTTATCTAGTTTATCCTCATGCATGTATGTTACCAAATGTGATCCTTATAGTACTATATTTATGCACATGTCCAGCTTATAGATAAGCAATCACAGGACGAGTAAAACCTTCCTGCTTCTTTCGAACCTGCATTGCCCTTGAATCTGTTAGAATTTGGTTAAAGACATTACCTTAAGTTGATTGGACAAAACCAAAATCTTGCTTATCAATGATCCAGGAGAAGTTTGGGAAAGAACACAGGTACAGAGAGAGAAAGCTATAATAATAGTCATGTTATGCCTAATGAAGTTTTTTTATTTAGAAGGTTGCTATTTTAGCTTAAAGAACAATGTTAAGTTTTAATAATTGTTTGATGTGTTAGAAGAGCCTAATCAGCTAAGGATACATTAGTATGTTATAAACAGAAGGACCTTTATGCATGTAGTTTGATGGAATGATGTAAGTGTAAGTGGGAAAAAAGTGGTGTCGAGAGGAGTGCGATGGAATATTCATGTTGGAAAAGAGAACTCAGATTGGCAGTAAAATGGTGACTTGGTAAACTGAGCTATGAAATAATGTATCCATCTAAGAAAAAATTGACAATGAACACTCTACAATATTTGCTTATGCCATCTCCATTATTTCCAATTCTGGAAGTCATCCAGCCCAGATACATATTCAATAATTTCCAATTATAATTGGAAATAGACACTTGGAGATCGGCTGGGAGCACTTTTCATCCTGATGAGCTTTGGGGAGACCCACACTGGCCATGTGGTGCTTCCAGATACTTTTATCCTTTTTTTTGTCCTTATGTGTCCTGGCCTGACATGTGAAGGCAAAGGAGGAAAGATACCTACACAAAGTTTTAGAAGTGTGGGCATCTTGTCTGCAATTTTTCTGATCTGTATAAAAAATGTGTTAGCTAATTGAGTTGCTTAGGATGGACTGCTGTATGAAAGCAGCAATCCAAGAGGGGGGAACCTTCAAAACCTTAAAAAACTGTAAAGAAACTAAACTATCTTGCCTTTGACTTTGTTAAAAAAAAAAAAAAATTGCCCCGAAGGGGTAGACTGAAACTTTTCCCCTTTGAACTGTTATATGGAAGACTGCCTATTTTTTTTACACTCCTGAGTGTCACGTTTGACCTCTTGTATTTCCTAGCAGCAGAGGCAACTCTCTTCCCTCCACAGGTATATTTAGCAGTTCCAGTCCCTTCTGTTAGATGTCTCACTCATTCCTTTCATCCCGGAGACTGGATCCTGGTAAAGACATACCGCCAGCACCGACTGCAGTGAAGGTGGCTGCTAAAGGATCCTGGATCCATTGCCCTCGCTGGAAACATTCTCCATCTCCAGATCAGGCTTCAGGACCAGGATGAGAGTAGCTGACGCCAGGGCAGCCAAGGCCCTAGCAACTGGTGAGTTACAGGAGAAGGCTCCCGAAGAAAAGCAGCTCTCTGAGGTCTTACCGGGCCGAGGCCTGAAGAGACTGAAATAATTTTACCCTCGCCATTAAAAATCGTGACTCTCTATGCCTACCTGCTATCCTTTCGGAAGGAGTCCCTTGCCAGAAGAAACCTCCGACGCTTTATAGAAGAAATTTAAGGACTGAAAATACTGTATGGGTTTTTTTTTCCTTTCTGCTGTTTACTGTATTGTTTGTTGTTGTTTTTCTTATATGGTTGGTTAAGATATGGGTAACCTCCATAGTTACAAGCCCCCTAGAGTGATGTTTGCTTATATCCTTTGCATTATCTACCTTCACCTGATTAGCCCCATAGGCGGTCCTGTGTCATTAAAAAGGGAGACCAGCTCCTGGAAGGGGTTACTGCCTGTCTTGTGCATACAAAGACTACTCAGGCTGTCCCTCTAACCGGATAAAAATTGAATACCGACCTGCAGGCTCTCTGTGTGTACAAAACCAGAACTTATAGGTGTCCTTAGACAGATTTCTTGTAATGCTTCCGTTTGCATAAAAACTGATTCTGCCTGGAAGATAAAGAACCTTTACTGGAAAATGATGATAGGTCACACAGTCCTAAAACTACCCAAACTCCTTGAACTGAAGCCCTTTACCACTTAAGTCATTGGGAATGTGATTTGCATGTAAGATTGCTTAAGGGCATTACTTTAACGACTACCCAAGATTGTTATGTATGTTCTTGTGTCCCTTCGTATCAGCTAGCTGGTACTCCCTTAATAAGTGTAGGAAGTCTCTCTTGCTGACCTATAATGTTACTACCTTTTCCCCACAAAAAGCATTTAATACCTCTTCTACCTTCATGTCACTAACAAATTTGGGTTATGCTACCTTGTGTTTTAAAAAGAAGGGTCTAGGTCAGTGGTTAGGTAGAAGTTTGTGTCAATCCTACACCACTCATGAAAACACTAGCTTTTCTTATTTCCTCCCAAATTCTTCTTCCCCTATTTTTACTACCTCAAATCTAACCTCCCTGCTGTGCCGCGTCTCCGCTTGCTCTCTCTCCGCTTCACTTATAACTGACCTAGCCTCCTGGAAACCACTACCTAGCACTTACTGGGTTTGTGGCTTCCGTGCCTTTTCTATTTTCCCTAAGGGGGGACAGGGCCTCTGTTTCCTTGGCCTGATTGTCCCGGGCATACGCATTACCCCTACCCTCCCCGTGGGACACAGGAGAAATCGTAGATCTGCTCCAGACGCTGAAGATCACAATAAGCTTTTAACCAAGATCACCTCTCAGTATGATGGTGATTCTGTGGGTCGTAGTATTATCCCTAGTATTTGGGGTATTTATGAATCATGGGGACATCCGGCACGCTTGCCTCTATTTTATCTGCTTTTTTAAATGAAAACTGCAGGCGCCTTTGAAAATATTAAGGAAGAACTGAGCCAGTTCCGCAACCTTGCCTCCAGAATCGCTGGGCCCTTGATTACCTTTTAGCAGCCCAGGGAGGCGTCTGCTCCCTCATATCCACTGAGTGTTGCACTTATGTCTCTGACCAGACCCTTAACCTCACCCATCATATAGCAGCTTTACATGATCTCCAACAACCCCTACAGGAAGTTATCAGGGACAAAACTGGTTTAGGCAACCTGATAGATTGGTTTGGAGGCTGGGGCTGGTTGCAGAGATTAGCTTTTTATTTCATCATTATCATTATTATTTTTGTCTCTGTCTGCTGCTGTATCCAGTGTATCCCCAATCTCACTCAGACGTTCAAGACTTGCCTCACACCTGCACTTGTTAATGCCAACCTCCTCGCCCCTGAGCTTCCCCATGACAGGGCTGTGATGTACTCAACATCCCCACTCAGGCCTAAGGAGCCTCACGAGTTGTACTCACAGTATCTAGTCCATACCAGAGTACTCACCCTCTGACCCAAGGACCCCTCCGGCCAGACTGACGGCCATGAAGAACCTGGGTCGAGGGAGGCACGAGTAGTTCTCTCGGTGATTGCCTCCGGTTCGTAGGAGGCAATCAAAGGGGGGAGTGAGATGGGAAAAGGAGGCATTACAGAGAATAAAGAAAAGGACAACCACTTAGGCCAAGGGCAGTACTTGAACCAAACTTTTTTGAGGCTGAGAGGCCTGTAGTTTTAGATGCAGAGAAACAGCAGCAGAGAAACAAAATACATTATATTATGTCTTATAATTCACAGCTGGCTGACCTTTTCGAGAGGAAAAAGAAGCCTAACCACAGAGGGGCTGCAAAACCACAGCCACCCCATGCAACCAATCAAGAGCTCCTATTTACCTTAGGCATGCTTAGGCATGTAGGCCTTTGCAGCAGGTGTTTTTCCACTGTAGGTGTCATAGCTAGGAACATAGGAATCTTTTGACCCTTAAGCAGATGTCTGAGATGGGTCTCTCGGACATAAGTAGACGTCAGAGATGAGACATCGAAATGGCACATATAATCTATAATCTTTTGCCACCTTTTATAATCTTTTGTCACCTTTTAGGTCTGATCGCTATCTTGCTGAAACTATCTTTATTCTCATATGCATGCTTAACCACTGCAAGGCTTACACCTGGCAGTTATGTAACAAATAATCTTAGTTTTCTAGAAATGCTTATGTAAGGGAACAAAGAAAGGGGGGGGGGATACGTGGGGGGGCTAGGTACGGGGGGTTACAGGGGTGCTTTTGTATTAGAGCAATGCTAGAAAAAAAACATATATAACCGACATGCAAGGCTTGTATTTTTACCAGTTTCCTTCCTGTAACCAAGTGACTGGTCTTCTGCTAGCAGAAAAAAAAAATAAAGACAGGTAAACTGCCTGGAATCTTTCTATCTTGTCTTGGGATTGTTTTTTTTCCTTCACTTACTTTTCAGGAGGACTCAGACTCAGTGGACCGGGACCCCGCTAAGCGACGTCCACGACACTATGGTTGCAGAGTTGCCAAGTTACCCAGTTCCAGGAGTGAGATTTGAAGCCAGTCCTGGATTTCTGACAAATCACATTCTGACTGATTTCTCTCTCTCCATCCCTTCCAAACAAAATAAGAAACCTAAAATCCTTGCCTGAAAGGAGGTCAATAGCAGCTCTGCCCTGGCCTTTTGGACTCACCCTATTCCTTTCCCCTTTCCTTTCTCTTGCTTGTCCAGGGATGTCCCTGTTTATGAAGGACTGACTGAACACAGATCCTGGTTTTGTTTAGCCTGTCTCCGCCCCCTCACTCATTGCATGCTGGAACTTGTAGTTCTGTCCCCACCCGCCTTCTTGGGGCATGAAACCAGCTTGTCCATTTAGACCTGCAGCAATGTCATCATCCCATTCCAGGCTGTTCTGCTTCAGAGCTGCTAGGTTACCTAGTCCCAGAAGGAATATTTTAGGCCAGTCCTGGATTTCTGAGAAACCCATCCTCGTGCATTATGGGACCTGCAGTACTGATTCAACGGGTAGAACCAGAGCCTACAAATCCCACGCTGCTTTGGAGTATAAGTTCAAAATCTGTGCTGGCCAAAAAGTCTCCCTCCTGGAACTGGGTGACTTGGCAGATCCGCTACCTGGATCTCCTTTCCTGGGCTCCAAGGGTGGGAGGTTGGGGACTCAAGAAACCACTGATAAACTTATTCTGGTCTTTCACTGACCCCTTGGCTGTACATTCTGATTGACGTGGGTCTCTTGTGGGAGAGGTGCTGTGCCTTTTGGAAAGGGATCAGATCTTTATCTTTATCTTTATTCAATATTTGATATACCGCTATGGCAAAAGCATTAAGCGGTGTACAATAAAAACGGATTAAACACTGCAAACCAGGAAACGGAACACCAAAAATAGATAGGAAAGAAGGGTACAGAAAAGGGCAGACACATCACACATTAATGCCAAATCATAATAAACCATAGGGACAGAGGGAATACAGAAAAAGACAATTCATGGGATATCAAACAAAAACAAAGGACAGTCGGGGGGGGGGGGCTTCAGGGGGGGAGGTCAAAAGCTTGCTGGAATAAATAAGTCTTAAGCAATGACTTGAACTGGGGGTAAGATGATTCCAATCGAAGAGAAGTAGGCAGCATATTCCATAACAATGGTCCGAGGAAAAACCAAGCAGAGTGTCGCGTCTGTTCTAAACGGGCTTGGGAGGGCGAAGGAAGGGATAGACGGTTGGTATGAATTGAGCGGAGTTGACGATGGGGAGAATATAGTGAAATGCAGTCTGCTAAATAAAGAGGAGTACAGGTGTAAATGGCCCGGTGAAGTAGAATCAGAAATTTATAGTGGAAGCGGTAATGAAGGGGAAGCCAATGCAAATGAAGGAGGATGGGGGTAATATGGTCAAATCTACTAGAAAAGGTGATGAGGCAAGCTGCAGTGTTCTGGATGCGTTGCAGTCTTTGAAGACAGTAGTTGGGGAGGTTGGCCAAATAAACATTGCAATAATCCAATCTGCTAATGACGAGAGCAATGACAAGAGTGACTAGGGAGCTGGGGGGTAATACGGATCGGACGGCCCTAATTTGTCGCAAAGCAGCAAAGGAGCGGCGGGAGATCATGGAAATGTGTTCGTGAAAGGTCAGAGAGGGATCCAAAAGAACGCCCAAGTAGCGAAAAGAGGATGTAAGGGGAATGCTGGTTGGTCCGATGGAGGGAGCAAGAGTGGGACATGAACCACTCAAGGAAACCCACACTGCGGAGGACTTCGCTGGAGTGAGGTGAAGAAAATTCTCTGATAGCCAAGAGGCAATGTGAGAAAGACAGAGATTCAGTTGAGAAATATCAGGGGATAAGGGTGAGGTATGGAAAAGGAGAACAATGTCATCTGCATAAAAGTAAGATGAGACCGGATATTGCTGAATGATCAAGGGCAAAGGAGCAAGGAAAATATTGAACAATAGAGGGGAAAGCACAGAGCCTTGCGGGACACCACAAGTGAGGGGAAGGACGGGTGAGGCCTGACCATTAACATGCACAGAAAAAGAGTGAGAGGAGAGGAAGGAGTGAAACCAATCCCAGACAGTACCTCGGAGACCAATGTCGGAAAGCCGGGACAGGAGTGTACGATGGTCGATCAGATCAAACGCTGTGGACAAATCAAGTGATACATGGAGAGTGATATCACCACGATCGTGAGTGATGTGTAATTCATTTAGTAATGCAAGAAGGACAGTTTCGGTGCTATGCCCTCGGCGGAAACTAGCCTGGCGTGGGTAGAGAGAATTGATGGATTCAACATGGGAACTCAATTGGTCAAAAGCGCAACGTTCTAAGAGCTTAGCAAGAAATGGGAGGTTGGATACCGGGCGCCAATGAGAGAGGATGGATGGATCTAGAGAAGGTTGTTTCAGTAAAGGGTGTAGGATTGCAGATTTCCAAGATGACGGAAAGTGGCCAGAAGAAAAGCTAGAGTTAATGATGGTAGTAATGACCGGGACTAATTGTAGAGAGGGCTCGGAGAGCCACCGAGAAGGGATGGGGTCTAGGATGCAAGTAGTTTTCCTAGAATTAGATAAAAACATCAGCACCTCCGCTGAGAGGACAGGACGGAAAGATGACCAAGTATGAGTGAAGACAAGGTCACTAGAGACAGAAGTGGGTGATGAGTGAGCAGATAGAGAGGTCGAGGGGAGAGCAGGGGTTGCAGTAGAGGGAAAGGGGGAAGGGGAAAGAGGGGGAGGAGAGGAGAAAGAGGAGCGTAGGGTCAGTACCTTATCGGAAAAGAAGGTGGCAAGAGACTGAGGGTCCGGGGCAGAAATGGCCTGCGGGTTTTTAGCATTGATGGACGACAGCTTCCGCAGGATCTTAAAAAGCTGACGTGAAGAGCTAGCTGCTGCCGAAATCTGAGCAGAATAGAAGGTGAGTCTAGCAGATTGTATGGCTGAACGATATTCAGAGGAAAAGTGTTTGAAACGAAGATGGAGCTCTGGTGAAGGATGTCGGGCCCAATGACGTTGGGCTTGACGTAACTGAGAGCGCAAAGTGTGTAGAGCAGGGTGATACCAGGTTGAGGAAGGTGCCCTAGCGGTCCGGGAAACAGGACGGAGGGGCGCCAGGCCATCAAGGGAGTTAGATAAGAGGGAATCCCAGAGAGCAGCCTGGTCATCAATAGAACGAGCAGCGAAATCAGTAGGGAAAATTGTGGGGAAAATTGTGGGAGCTGGAGGAAACGCCTGAAGTGTTTCCGGGGACAAGTTGCGGCGGAGGGAAGGAGTGGGGGGGGGGGGGGTGAGGGGGCTGGAGGACCAATTCCCTCCTGGGGGAAAGAAATCGACGAAAAAACCCAGAAATTATCTGACCATGGGACACTAAAGGTGAAGGGGGGCGAGATCACGGGCTGTAATGACAGAGGTGACAGGATCAAATCCAGGGTGTGACCTGCCGTATGAGTCGGACCAACCACATGTAACAATGTAGATGCAAGGAAACATCCTTCAGAAGGTTAGCAAAGACCTGATCCTTTGATCTAGTGGGATTGTCAATATGGACATTGAAATCACCCAACAAAATAAGGTTAGGAAAATGGAGCACAAGATCAGAAATAGCCTGGAGGGCTGCCTCCCATCGGGAGGTCGCAAGAGAGGGGGGAAAGTAGAGAAGGAGGAAGTAGAGGGGGGGGGAGGGGGAAGAGAGCCTTAGAAAAAGGGATTCTGGGGGTAGCGGTACTGGTGATGGAACTTCCTCGATATTAATGGAGGCACGATGAAGAAGGGCCACCCCGCCTCCACCTCTGCCCCGCCGAGAACAATAAAGCGCTGTAAAATCGGGAGGGAGGGAACTAGAGAGGATGGGGTGGTCACCATCCTTGAGCCAGATGACTCTAGCAGGATTACAGTTGCCAAGCGGCTCCATATGCACCCAATAAACCTGATCCGGTCCTGAGTTTACCCCATTGCATGCAGGGATATGTAGTTCTGATTTCTCTATTACACTCCATAAGAAAAGCAACACTAGAAGTCCCTGCATGCAGTGGGGAAACCCAGGACTAGATCAAGCCTGTCAAGTGCATCTGGAGCCACTTGGCAACCCTAATCCTGCTAAGTCCTCCAGTTCAGCTAGTTTTGAGTTTCGACTGCCACCTCTCTCGTTCTATTACATGCAGAGAATCGCCACCTCAGGTCCATCACAGAGCTGCTAAGTTACCCTGTCCCAGAAGGCAGACGTTTTGGCCAGTCCTGGTTTTGAACTTCCATCCCAAAGCAGCGTGGGAGCTGTAGTCCCTGATCAGGCACTCCTCTTACTAGCCCAGAAAGCAGGCACTGTGTACACAGACTCCAGGTATGCCTTTGGGGTGGTACAAACGTTTGGGAAAATCTGGCAGGAGAGGGGTTTAATAAATAGCAGAGGAAAGGAGCTAATTCATGAAGAGTTAGTAAAACAAGGTTTAGAAAAACTTAATGCTGCCAGATGAAATTGCAGTAATGCATGTACAGAGACATCAGAGAGCAGCAACTCTGGAAGCACGGGGAAATCTGTTAGAAGATGAAGCAGCAAAAGAGGCTGCTTTAAGCTCAAAGCCCGTTACAATACACACATTAACCCCCTCCGTTCCTCTCAAAGTGCTAATCCTAAAGTTCTCAGGGAAAGAAGAACAAGCCCTAGGGGAAATGGGAAGGTGGCTGTTGCCGGATGGGAGGGAGATAGTGAACAAACAAATTGCCAGAGACATCATGAGCATTTTGCATCAAAGCAGTCACTGGGGAGTGCAGCCGATGTGTGATTTGATTTTGTGAAAATACCGATGTGTGGGAATTTATACGGTGGCCAAACAAGTGTCTGAGGGGTGTATGGTGTGTAAAATATTAATAAGAAAGTGTTGAGAAAACAAGTCCTGGGAGGACAAAAACCTAGCTCAAGACTTTTCCAGAATGTGCAGGTTGATTTTACGGAGCTCCTGAGGGTCGGGGAGGCTCAGATACATTCTGGTAATGGTAGATCATTTAACAGGATGGGTGGAGGCATACCCCATGGCCACTGTAGAAGCCACAGCAAGGAGTTGTCTAAAGTGTTACTAGAACAAGTGATCCCCCCGATATGGGTAGATTCTGACAGGGGGAATCACTTCACCTCCCAGGTGTTACAGGGGGTAATGAAGCAATTGGGTACAACCTGGAATTTACATACCCCATGGCACCCTCCATCTTCGGGAAGGGGGGAGCGTATGAATCAAACCTTGAAAAAGCAGTTGGCCAAGCTGATGTTGGAGACCGAATTACCCTGGACTAAATGTCTGCCCCTTGCATTACTTTGTATTAGAGCAGCAACCAGGAAAGATTTGGGGCTGTCTTCATAAGAAATGCTGTTCGGGCTCCCTTATTTTGGGGGGCAGGGGGAGATCCCTGTAATTGAGACCAACAATATATTTATCCGAAAATATGTGCTGGCACTGTCCCGTTACTTGTCTATCCTCAAGAAATGAGGGCTTCTTGCCCAGCCTGCGCCCCTTGAGTTTGCTGCCCATTCGATTCGGCCTGGGGAGTGGGCCCTGATTAAGTCATGGAAAGAAACGAAGTTACAGCCTGACTGGGAGGGGCCATACCAAGTCCTGCTCACCACAGAAACAGCAGTACGAACAGCTGAGCGGGGTTGGACCCACCACACCCGAGTCAAGGGACCTGCCACAACTCCAGCTCCAACCCAGACCCCAGAAGCCTGGAGGGTGCAGCCAACTGAGGACCCCCTTATTATAAGACTAAAAAGACAATAACTTTCCGTCCAGCAGGAGGAGACGGTTCCTGGGACTTAAGGAGTCAGTGAAACGGTGAATTCTGTCCAGATCGTTTTACAGCATGAGCTATGGTTATTGAAGAAGAGTGGACTGTTTTAGAGATATTGCTCTTAGCCAAATTGTGCATGTTAAGCATAAATGTGATATATTTCTTTTATATGCTCTTGAACATAATACTATGTCATTGGGGGAGGAGGTAACTGTCATTGAAATAGGAATCCTAGTAACAGGCTGTATATTGGGAATTATTATAATTTGTATCTTTCAGAAATCATTATTGTGTGGGAGGAAAAGGAAGAGCCAAAATGGAGCCAGTGAGGGCACAGAGGAAATATTTCCTGGTAATATTAATAGCCCTGATAAAATTTCCAGAGGTCTCTGTGAAATTTAGGGCCCCCCATAAGAAACCCCACTGGTCACAGATAGAGATTTACAGGAGGATGACCAATGGGGGGGGGGGGTACCCAGTAAAATATGGGTTAATATTACCGAGGGAAATATACCGCAGGTCATACGACTGGACGCTTGCCAAGTATTCCCCTGTGGGAACTTAAAGAGACAAAGGGAATTAAGTCATGAAATAAAATATCTATGTCCAGAGGGGAAAAGGCGATTAAGTATGGCATCTCCCTGCTCTGGGTGGTCAAATGTATGGTGGACCACGGGAGGAAGGGGGTGGACCCCAACAGGTGGGAAGGGACAGCCCCTTAAGACACAAATAGTGTTCCGTAAAGATCCCGTAAGTAATCACTGTCAGCACCTGCAATGCAACCCCATAACTCTCAGTCCTGAGAGCAGACGCTGAAGTGCATAGAACCTATGGCTTGGGGATCTGGATCTCAGGAACAGACTCCTAAGGAAGGTTTAGGATAATAGTAAGGAAACCCCCTCCCCCACTCCCTAGCGCTTCCAAGATAGAACAGCGGAAGCCCCCCAATGACCCCAAGGTAATAAAGATAATAGAAGTTAAGGATTTACAGCGGACCTTTGAGGTGGAAACAGGATACCAAGAACTAAATGCCTGGATGGAGTGGGTCGAATATACTGTGAAAGGTTTTAACAAAAGCAATTGCTATGCCTGTGTCTCAGGGAGACCTCTTGCACAGGTAGTACCATTTCAACTCAACTGGAGATCAGACCCAGACGGGATTACTGTAAGCTAGCCCTGTTCCAGAGTGAGATGGCCTGGGGCCAGGAGAACTGTAAGGCCTTGGCAAGGATGTTTCCAGCACTGAAAGAAGAGGACATAGGCATTCCTCCAAGATTCTTTGCAGCAGGAGGATACCACTCTGCCTGTCTCAGCAGGCAGGAGGCAAATTTCGCCAGGGCTGTGAGAAGTGCTGTCCTCATGTACCAGGACCTTGAACATTACACAGGCTGGAGAAGGCCAAGGGAACTACTCCAGGATGCAGGTGGCTAGAGCGGATGTCTAGTGGTATTGTGGAGGTAAGATGTTGAGATCGGTACTACCTCAGCGGTAGTCAGGTATGTGTGCAATTGTGCAATTAGCTATTCCCTTCACCCTGGCATTT
This sequence comes from Ichthyophis bannanicus, assembly GCA_033557465.1. Taxonomy (NCBI): domain Eukaryota; kingdom Metazoa; phylum Chordata; class Amphibia; order Gymnophiona; family Ichthyophiidae; genus Ichthyophis; species Ichthyophis bannanicus. The sequence goes on along the minus strand of CM066051.1, from coordinate 43,155,560 downwards.
AGAGAGGAAGGAGGGATGTTTATGGGACCTCCTTTGATGATCACATATGGGATACATCCCAGGATACTGAAAGAGCTCAGAGAGGTTCTTGCAGGACCGTTAAAGGATGTCTTCAACAGAGCCTTGGAAACAGGAGAGGTTCCTCAGGACTGGAGAATGGCTGATGTCGTACCTTTACACAAAAGTGGTGACAGGGAAGAAGTGTCAAACTACAGGCCCGTGAGCCTTACCTCGGTGGCGGGAAAAGTAATGGAGGCGCTCCTGAAAGAGCGAATAGTGAACGTTCTCAAAACCAACAGGATGCAAGATCCGAGGCAACATGGTTTTATCGAAGGACGGTATGCCAAACAAATCTGATTGAGTTCTTTGACTGGGTGACCAAGGAACTAGATCAGGGGCATGCGATGGACGTCATCTACCTGGATTTCAGCAAAGCCTTTGATACTGTTCCTCATAGGAGGCTTGTCAACAAACTCAGTAGCTTGGGGATGGGTCCCAAGATGATAAACTGGATTAGAAATTGGTTGACTGACAGATGACAGAAGGTGATTATACATGGAGCTCACTCGGATGAGAGGAAGGTGATTAGTGGGGTGCCCCGGGGTTCGGTCCTGGGCCCGGTACTGTTCAATGTATTTGTGAATGATATTGCTGAAGGACTGAATGGAAAAGTCTGTCTTTTTGCAGACGACACAAAAATTTGCAACAGAGTGGACTCCCCCGAGGGAGTGGTTAACATGAGGAAAGATCTACAAAAGCTGGAAGACTGGTCTAATGCTTGGCAACTACGATTTAATGCGAAAAAGTGCAGTGTCATGCACTTGGGTAGCAGAAATCCAAGGGAAATGTACGCGATAGGGGGCGAGAGGTTGGTATGCACGGTTCAGGAGAAAGACCTTGGTGTGATTATCTCTGATGATCTCAAGGTGGCAAAACAGTGCGACAAGGCGGTGCCAAAAGCCAGGAGGATGTTGGGCTGCATACAAAGAGGGATTACCAGCAGAAAGGAAGAGGTACTTATGCCACTGTGTAAGTCACTGGTGAGGCCTCACTTGGAATACTATGTTCAGTTTTGGAGACCGTATCCTGCAAAAGATGTAAAAAGACTGGAAACTGTTCAGAGGAAAGCGACCAAAATGATTTGGAACCTGCGTCAGAAGCCTTATGAGAAGAGACTTGAAGACCTAAATATGTACACTTTGGAGGAGAGGAGGGACAGGGGAGATATGATTCAGACCTTTAAATACTTAAAGAGAAATGATGAACAAACAAACCTCTTCCAAAGACGGGGAAGCTGTAAAACTAGAGGGCATAACAAGAAGCTGCAAGGTGGTAAATTGAAAGGCAATGTCAGGAAATACTTTTTCACTGAAAGGGTGGTGGATGCTTGGAATGCCCTCCCGATGGAAGTGGTGCAGGCAAACACGGTGACGGAATTCAAAAAGGCATGGGACAAACACAGTAGATCCCTTTACAGCAATAGGATAAAAACAAGATAAACGGTACCATCTAACTTCTGAACCATATAACGTCTCAACAAATAGGGGTGTCCTACATGGAATAGTGGGTTTACCCCTAAACAAAGACATGGGGAGGGGTGGCCTGCACAGAGCGACAGGTGCACCTACTCTTGCCGTCTTGCTGGGCAGACTAGATGGACCATGCTGGTCTTTATCTGCCGTCATTTACTATGTTACTATGTAGATCCGATAGGGGTGCCTCGGGGAGTACCTGATGAATTCAAGGCCCAGAACCAGATAGCGGCAGGTTTTGAATCAGCTTTATTCTGGTGGTCCACAATAAACAAAAACGTGGACTGGATAAATTATATTTTTTATAATCAACAAAGGTTCATAAACTATACCAGGGATGCAGTAAAAGGGATAGCAGAACAGCTGGATGCCACTAGCCGAATGACCTGGGAGAATAGGTTAGCTTTAGACATGTTATTGGCAGAAAAGGGAGGAGCCTATGTAGTCCTGGGGGGGCGGGCAATGCTGTACTTACATCCCTAACAATACAGCCCAGATGGGACCATTAGCAAGGCTCGGAATGGAAGTTACCAGACTGAGGTCTACCACTTACAACTATCTTGCTTTATCTTACTTTCTCTAAAAAAATGACAACTGATGTTAACAGCCCCTGAAATACACATCCCCACTCATTCTCTGAAGAACAGCTCCCCCCCCCCCCTTCCTCTAACTCATCTCATCTCTGTAAAGCAAGCTGGAAAAGCCAAATAGTGTATTGGGAGTATTTAATGTCCAGCTTTCTCTAACTTTAAACGGGGTTTTTATTTTTTTTTAATTGGAAGATTTCTTTAATGTGTTCTGTCTGCTGCCAGTAAAAAAAAAACAATAGTTCACTTAGTAGCTAAATCATTCTTAGATAATGAAGCTACAGTTTTATTAATGCCTGGTTTTAAATATGCTTTTCTAAGATTTTGTAGTAAATTCAAAGTAAAGCCCTGTTCTAATCTGCTTTAACTTCCTTTTTCAGGCTTGTACTGTAGTGTGTGTCAGTAATAGAAATTATCAGCGGCTATTGATTTTGGGTTGAATTGGTGATGTGTATAAACAGCATATAAATGTTTTACATGAATCATTTTAGTTCTTTTTAGGTTACATATATAGTCAGACTACTTGCAGGGTGTGTATAATATACACACCCTGCAAGTAGTCTCCATCCAGCCGCTGCCTGCTCCTGCCACAGCCCTCTGTTTTCTCCATGGTGCCACCGGTAGCAGGGCAAGAGCAGGCAGCGGCTGGACGTAGGTATGGGGGGGGGGGGGCACCCGATGTGAAAGTCACTGGCGGCGGTGGCAGTAGAAGATCTGATCCCTCTGTACTGACATCGCGTCAGAGGAGGGAGGGACCAGACCTGCAGAAACCCCCCCCAAAAAAGCTTAGGGGGTGCATGTCGGCTGCCGCTGAGAGGAGAAGAAGTGGCGGCGGCAGGGCAACAGCAGGCAGCCGAAATTTATTAATTTATTTAACAGTTTTTCTATACCGCCTTTTCATTTAATCAAGGGAGGAGTAGCCTAGTGGTTGGGGCAAGGTACTTCAGGCCAGAAGGTTGAGGGTTCAAATCCCACTAGAGGACAGCAACCTTGGGCTGGAAGGACTGGGGTTTCTAGTCCCACAGGTGCTCCTTGTGGTCTTAGGCAAGCCACTTAACCCTTCATTGCCCATGTTCCCTGTAAGTATTAGTGTATGTGTCTCATATCCCCACGTTAAATGTATCCCCCAATTGTGTTGTGACCGCTTTGATTGAAGGATAAGGCGGTATACAAAACTGTCTAAATAAGGCGGTTTACATTAACTTCAACTTTTACAAAGAACTTTCAATTGTAAACAGTAACATCACATTTCAAAAACCTAAACAGATTCTTGTAGCTTCATACTACAAGATTTGATCTCACACGAGATTTTCTGTAAACGAAGGGGAGGGTTAGCTGGAAGTTTTGAAACAAAACTATATACATGGAAGTATGAGTAATGGGAGGGGGAGTGGTGCAGATATCTTGGTTTGTGTAAATCGGCTTGTGGGGTGGAATGGACATGGCTCTGTGTAGAGATTACTGAGATTGGGGGTCTTCATTGACTTGTTCAATGAATAGGGGGGTTTTGAGTAACTTCCGGAAATCTTTTATATCAGTTGTGGATCTTAGCTTTTCCGGGAGTGCATGTCAAAGAGCAGGGGCAGCAAGAGAGAAAGTCCTCATGGATGTGCATTTATTGGTTCTTGTGAATAGACTAGGAGTTGGTATTGTGGTTTTAGTGCTGTTTCTGTCCGGTCTTTTGTTTGCTTTGGTTCCAATGAGCTCTTGTAGTATTCCTGCTGACATGGTATTTTTGATCTTGAAGATGGTGAGCGCTGATTCATATTTTGCTTGTGAAGAGATTGGTAGCCAGTGCAAATCATGTAGTATGGGAGTTATATGGTCTTGTAGTGAAGCACCAGCGATGATCAGCAGTGTTTTGGACTATTTGAAGGGGTCAAATGGATTGTTTGAGTAGGCCTTGGAAGAGGAGATTACAGTAGTCCAGCACAGGTGTGATGATTGCCTGGCATACTGTACGGTAGTGGTCTTTATTGAGAAGAGATTTTGTTGTTCGGAGCATTGCTAGTTTGAAGAAGGCTGTTTTGGACGTCTTGTAGATGTGTGCCTGGAGGGTAAGTTGTTTGTCTAGAATCACTCCAAGATACCGAACTTCATCTTTTATAGTGATTGGTATATTTGAGATGTTGATAGTAGTAGGCGGCGTGACTGTGGATTCCCTTGTGATGATGATTGTTTCAGACTTTTTTATGTTGATTTTTAAGTTGTTGTTCGTAAGCCAGGTCGTTATTTCATTAATGCAGGTTGAGATATCAGTATAGTCTGGGTTATCCAGGTGGATAGGAGTATATGCCATGATATCGTCGGCATATATGGCATATTGTATTTTGTATTTATTAAATATTTTGTATATAGGTTGGATATAGATATTGAAGAGGAGTGCAGATAGTGAGGAGCCTTAGGGAACTCCTTGAGTTGTACGGAAGGGTTCTGAGGTAAGGTTACCGGATGCTACTTTTTGTTGTCTGTCTTTAAGGTATGATTGAAACCATTTTATGGTGGTGTCTTGGAGGCCAATCTCCATTAGGCGCTTCAGTAGAATGTGATGAGAAACTGTATCGAAGGCGGATGATATGTCGATAAAGATTAGTAAGAAGCCCTTCTTTATCTTGTCTATTCCTTTGAGTATATTATCAAATAAATGAATGAGAAGTGTTTCAACGCCATGGTTTGGACGGAATCTGGGCTGGTGAGGGTCCAGTGGGGCGTATTGATCAATATCTTCTTGAAGCTGTCTCTGAACAATTTTTTTTTTATTTTTTTTATTTATGATCTCTGAACAATTTTTTGGTTAATTTTTGCTAGGAATGGAAGGCTTGATATTGGGCGGTAGGTTGAGGGGTCGGTACTATTAGTTGATGTGGTTTTACGAATAGGGCGTATAGTAGATTGTTTGAGTGTTTTGGGCATATAGCCTTGATTGAGAGAGGTGCTTACTATCTTTTGAATGTATGTGCTTAGATCTTCTTTGGTAGATTTAATCCATGTCACTGGACAGGGGTCCAATGGAGAAGTGGTGGTGTTTAGAGAGGTGATGGTTTGAGTTATTTGTTTCGTTGATGGAATGCTGAAGTTCTTCCACTGATTGGTAGTCATGCAGTCAGCATCCATAGTTGATGTGTCCATAAGAGGGATGTTCGTATGTGGTGTATTGTGATTGGGACTGTTCTTAAATATTAGAAAATCTGCAAAGGTTTGAGGATGGATCTTGATTTCATCCTTCACGGTTGGGTCATTTGTAAGAGTGCGTACAGTGTTAAAGAGCTCCTTGGGTTTGTTACAGGCTTTAAGAACAAGGTTTGTGTGGTATTCTTGTTTATGTTTGTTTATTAGCTTATTTTATTCTTTTTGCATCTCCTGATATTGCTTCAATGTAGTTTCTGATTTGTTACATCTCCAGCGGCGTTCCAGTTGTCGTAATTTCCTTTTGGATTCTCTTATGGTGTTAGAATACCATGGTGTAGATCTAGGTCTGTTTTTGTTGTGGTGTGAGCTCTTTCGAGGTGGAAGTTGGGATGCGGCAAGGATAGTGGTATTCCATGCGTTGACAGCCTCGTCCAGGTCGCTGAAGTCTTGGGGTAGGGACTGAATGGTGTCTTTGAGGAATTGTTCTTTGTTAAAAGCTTTGAAGCGTCTGGTTGGCTGTTCAGTTCTCCGAGATGTCTGGTGGGTATTGTGGTGGAGCTTGAATAGTATAGCATGGTGATCTGACCATGGTATTGGTGTGGTTTTAGGTGGTTTCATGAGACCATGATCCAGGGTGCTAGTTGGCACAAATATTCGATCTGGTGTAGAGCCAGAGTGATGTGATGGACCAGAGAGGACTTGCTTGAGATGAATGGATTCCATTGCTTTGTGAAAAGCAGTTTTGAGTGTTGTAGATGCAGATGTGAAATTCAGGTCTTCTAGAACAATGAGAGTCTTGTGTGGGGAGTTTGCTGCGTATATCATATCTAGGATGTTGGACGTGTCTTCAGTTGAGGTCTTGGGAGGTTGGTAAATAAGACAGATGGATAGGTGCTTATTTTCCGTGCTGATGAAGTCGCAGTATTCAGAGGTTTTTAGAGGTAGATGTTTTGAGTCCTAGGTCTGATCTGGCGAGAATTAATACACCTCCTCCTCGTTTGTGGGTTCTGGGACAGTTGTGTGCTGTGAATGTTGGCGGTGTTGTTTGATTCAGTATCACCTAGTCTGAATTCTTGAGCCATGATTCAGTAATGCATAGGACGTCAGTCTTATTCTCATGGATGTGATCGATAATCGTGTTTGTTTTGTTGCATATTGATCTCGCGTTGCTCAGGCCTATGGTTGTGCGGGTGGTATATGAGGGGTGTGTTTGATATGTAGATGTATTTGAGGGTGGTTCTAGATGGATGTGTCTGGCGAGTTTCTTACATGGATGTTTGTGGGGAGCAGATATGTAGATAGGTTGGTATATGGTGGGGAGATATGATACATATATAGGGGAGGCTTGTATGGCTGTAAAGTAGGAAGTGTAGTAATAAGCATTTGTATAGTGAGAGCATAGGATAAGAATTAGTAAAATAGCATATATCTGTTGGAGGAATGTACATTTGTTGTTTGCCTTGGAGTTTGTGGGTCTTGTATGCAGGAGGAGTATGATGGAGTTGATGTTCTGTGTTGGTATCCGCCATGTGGATTGAGCTACTCACCGCTTGTGAGATCTTGTGCGATATTTGAGGCAGTAGTGTTGGTTGGTGGTGTGAGATATTTAGTATGGGTCTCTCAGTTTGCTGTGCAGTTTTAGAAGTCATCAGTCCATCTTATCGGTATTGGCGTGAGGGTTGGCTTCGTCTTGTGGCGTGTGTCAGTTCTTGCCCTGGGGCTCCCGCCAAAGGGCCACACCAGAGAGCCCTCTGGCGTGGGGGTGCCTCAATGCATACTGAGCTTTACCAGGCTGTCCGCTGACCTGATAGGTCCTTGGGGGGCCGATCAGGGAGGAGTACTTCTTCCCGCTCAACTTCCCGATGGCGATCAGGCTGGCATTGTTTTGTTGGAGGGTGCGGCTCCTCCGGTTGCCCCCTAAGCTAGGTACAGCATGATAGGGGATAATAATGTTTAGTTTAAGTGCACATACAGGAGGCCTGCGCAAGGGAAATCAGAATCCTGTATATGTCTATATATGGAAAAGGAATGTGCTGTGCTAAGCTAAATTGATTGTTCTACTCAGAGATGACTCGTATTTGCATAGTTACTGATAAGCTGTAGTGGGCCCCAGGAGATGGGTGGATGACGTATGAATATGTTTCTGATAATGTATAAAATACGGACAATCCCTCCACCCTATAGAGTAAACTGCATACTACTTATGTGCAAGTGTGTGTGTGTTTGTTCCCCTGGATTCCAGGCAAAGAAGGTAAGGTGATTCCTCGACCCAGACGGACGTCCCAAGGGTTAGTGATAAAAAGTGCTGGGAAAGGAATAATGAACCCTTACAATTATTTGATGTCAGAAGTTCGGATTTCCCCGTTGCACTTTCTAAATTGAAGCAGCTTTGGTAGCTGCACAAGGATTTTTAAATTGACGTTGTTTTGGTAGCTCGTCTTGGGAATGCGCTGTGGTAGCGCTGTGCTTAAAATGCGCTTTGGTAGCGCTGGAAAATATGCGCTGTGGTAGCGCAGTGAATAACAGGGACGTCCTGCTGTGTCTATGGCAATATCCTTCTCCTTCTCTGTGTGCCTGTGTGAGTTTGGCAAAACGCCCCTGCTGTACTCTGAAGCGATAGCGCTAGTGACGAGTACTGTACAGAAAGCTAGTGGCCAGACGTGCGTTTGTTGTGAATTAATTAGAGGATGGGGGGGGGGTCCCAAGGTAAGGGGACCACTCCAGAATCCGTGGGAGTGCATGCGCTGCTAATTTTTGTGATAAAGTTTAAAACTGCAGTTAAAAAAAAGGCATCCTACATAAACTGTCAGTGTAGGTTACAGGACATTTGTCAAATCTGCAGAAGAAGTCTGTTAGCTTGTTTACTGTGAAGGTGGGAATCCTGTGTCTTAGTTTATCTATTAAGAGGCTCCCTGTCTCCCTGTGTCTTAGTTTATCTATTAAGAGGCTCTGGAGAGAGTAAAGCCGCTGACTCAGTCTCTGGAATGCAAGTGCTAGGCAGTGTTTGTTTATTTGTCTTTGTCTCTCTGTTCTTCCAAGTTTTTCCTGCCTTCTTTAGCTAAGGGGACCTTTCATAAAATTTAAAACAAACATTTCCTAGGGTCTGCCGGAATGTATTGTTCACTGAAGTAAGAACCTTCAAAGCAGACCGTACAGATAACAAGTCTGGCAATTATACTGAAGAGCTCTTAAACTGCTTCACAATATTCCTATCAGTCTTATTGGCCTGGTTGGCCACAAGCAAAGGTATAGTTAACAGCCGGGGCTCGCCGGGATTTTCCCACAGTAGAGTGACTTCTGCTGAGTGGAGGTGGGAAGACGCGTCCTGTTGGATTTCAACAGTCTCACCTCCTCTGTGGAGTGGTCTCTCTGCTAGTTGGTAATGGTCCTAGGTGACTAGACGTGTTGTGAATCAGAGTGTGACAGACAGTGAATTAAAAGCAGGCACTGCAGCAACCAAGTAAATTCTGTGCACAGACCGAGGTAAGGAAAAGTGGGACTTTAGTATCTACCTTGGTGGTTTGTACATTTTATTGGGAACTGAGACTGATTGTGTGTGAGTGAGGCGTATAGTGAGTCTGCAGTGGAGACATCCAGGGAAAGGGGGTGGGCTCCAAATACCCCGAGGGTCTAGTTCATTATGCAGGGTGAAATTTCTTAAGAAAGCACTTGTAAGCTTTGACTTGTCTTCTGTTTAAATTAAAAACCTTTGTCATATGTTTTAGTGGCTGAGGCAGCATTTAAGGAATTTGAATAAGCGTGTCTAGACCCAGCATCCTGTGGTCCCAAACCCTTATATATATTGTTGAGCAAAACTTTTGCATGAACACAAATGGTTCAGTATTGTAGATTTGAGGTATATGTTTGAGCCTGCTCCCTAGGCACTATGTAGATGATCTTCAAAGTTCAGGGCAGGAGAATCCAGTTGTGATAGAAGCCATTCACAATCTGCTGCATTTCTCGGGTAAGAAAGGTTTCAGGGTGTCCTGGAAAAAAAAATTAGGTTGGGGCTATCCCTTCCCCCTACAGCATCAGAATCGAAACCAGAAACTTAAAAACGAAACCAGAAACTTAACAAAGAGAACAAAGAAGAGAGAGGGAAAGGGGGCAGCCCCTCCCGTGGGCTACAGATGGCACAAATGGTTTTGGATTATAGCACAGCCCTTCTCTGGCCATTTGTCAATGCATTTTGTAGCATGGCCATATTTACTAGCCAGGGGCTGAATTCCTTTCATCTTGAGGTGACTGCCACATTATAAGTGAAGGAAAGTGAAACTAAAAAATAAATCCGGAGAGAATAAAGGGTATTGTGGAGTTACCTTTGCCTAAACTAAGAGAGCTGATATCTGTTTGGCTGGGTGTAAAAGGGCCGTGATGATGTCAGAAAGGTCTGGTGGAAGCTGTTCTGTTTTTCTTTGACCTTCAAAGTAGGGGTTGAGAACCCTGTCAGGACAATGGGGCATCCTGAGCCAGTAATTAAAAGACTGCAACTTGAAAAAATGATTTGAATCCTGAGTGAATAAGAAGGTTATGTTATATGTCTGGTCTTTGTTTGTGTATGCTATTGAGTAAACTTAAAGAGTTTAAAAAATGAATTTTATATATTGTGGCAAGCACCTCAGAGGGCATAATTATTGTTCATATATTTAAAAAAACATAGAGTTGTAACTATAGGAATTTAATAGCAATCACAATTAGTGACAATTATCAAGCAACTTTTTCTTTTTAAATGCTTAGTATTTAGGACTTTTCTCTCTCTTGTTCAGCGATCTGCATTTGCCTGAAGGAATCTGGACACAAGAGAGACCTGCTGTTTACTTTGCTATTTGTGTTTGAGATAACATCAAGGTTGAACTGTTACTCTAAGCAAATTGCTTTAACATAATTCCATTGTTTCAGATCAGTTTGATACCAGTCTCAAGTATTATGTATAAGGTTTTAATTTAAATGTGACAAAGTATGATTCTGAATTCACCTTTTTGCAGTTTCATGTTATTTGAATGTCTGTTTCCTGAACTGTAAGATTTTAAGTTAATTACTTTGCATTGTTAAGCTCGATGTGGATGGCTGATGAACAGGACAGTAGCACCATGGGTGCTGGCTATATTGATCTTTCTGATTTGATTTATTACAATATTGGATTTTAGGATAAAATTCAAATACAGAAAAACAGATGAATTTATGTGTTGGGGTTCAGAGAAAAAAAAAGTGTACTTTGTTTTGAAAGTTTAAAAAAAAAAAGATTTTCAGTTTTAGGAATACAGTATATTGTAGCACTATGACATACACATTTTCTTTAGTTTACACACTTGCACTTATGTTACCAAAATACTTGTTTTGCAGTACATTATGTAGAGCAGTGTTTCCCAACCCTGTCCTACGGGGCACACCGGCCAGTCAGGTTTTCGGGATATCCCTAATGACTATGCATGAGATATATATGCATTAGAGATATCCTGCCAACCTGACTGGTCTGTGGCCCTCCAGGGCTGGATTTGGAGACCCCTTCCTTACACCTCTGTCATTTAAGATTGTGAGTGGGCAAGGTGCAGATGTCCTAGACATCGAAAGGGTATATAGAATGTGACACATTCCTCCTCGATTCTCACCACCACCAAAAAGTTGTCTAATAGACAATATTTTGGTGGTGGTGAGAATCGAGGAGGAATGTGTCACATTCTATATACCCTTTCGATGTCTAGGACATCTGCACCTTGCCCACTCACAATCTTAAATGACAGAGGTGTAAGGCAGGGGTCTCCAATCCAGCCCTGGAGGGCCACAAACCAGTCAGGTTGGCAGGATATCTCTAATGCATATATATCTCATGCATAGTCATTAGGGATATCCCGAAAACCTGACTGGCCGGTGTGCCCCGTAGGACTGGGTTGGGAAACACTGATGTAGAGGTCCAGGATACACAGAAATTATAGAATTTTGGACAGAGGCTGATCTGAAATTGCTTTGTTCCCAAGCATATAGATCACATTTAGTGGAAAGATGGAGCTTAGTTCCCAGGAAATATGAGAATATTTGTAAAGTAAGTAGACAAATAAAACAATAACATTAACTTGAGCTGATTGGATAAACAAAATTTTAATTGTTAGCAACAATCTAGGAGAGGTTTGAAAAAAAATAACCGAGAGAGAGAGAGGCAGAAGGTGAGGCTACAGTCTTGCAAAAGGCAATAAACGTGCTGCTTCGAATGTGATGATCTGGGCCACCGGAATTCTGACTGCTCTAAGACTCCTTGAGGACCCCCAAGGCCTGAAGAACATGAACCTTGTATATTTATGCCTCTGAAGAGACATGGATAGGTAGGGGAGAGTAGGCCAAGAAGAACCCGAGGAAGCATCGTCATGAGGCCCAACCACAACTGCCGTGTACCTTCTTAGACCTCTCTCCTTAAAAGGGATCTTTTTTGACACCATGAGTAGCTTACACATATCCTTGTGAACACTGCAGTTATAAGATCAGTCCAAGTATATTAAGTTTCCTACAGCACTCTCACTGGGGACAGTGTATACGATAGACTTTAGTCACACCTGAGAGATATGTGGCCATCCTGTTAGAAGCTATACTTCTTTCTATTGGGACTGATATTATAAAATGTTGTAAAATAATCGTTTTACATTGTATATAGAAAGAGCACATGTCCACTTAGTACTGGACTAATTAAGTTAGTAGGAAAGGGATGCTGTTTACTCATATTGTTATGCTTATTGAAAAGGATCTACATTTATATTTTATATATACCTTTTGTTTACAAAAAATACTACGTTTTTTAACAATTGTTTGATGTTCTTAGCAGCCTTGCCAAATAAGGATACATTAGTATGGTATAAAAAAAAACACAGAAGGACCTATGCATGTAGTTTGATGGAATGATGTAAGTGGAAAAAGAAGTGGTGTTGGGAGGAGTGTGATGGAATATTCATGTTGGAAAAGAGAACTCAGTTTAACATTATAAAAAGGTGAGGGTAAATTGAAATGTGAAATGATGTATCCAATGTATCCACCTAGAAAAGAAACTGACAATGAATATTCTACAATATTTGATTGTGCCATCCCCATTAACTCCAATTTTGGAAGTCATCTAGCCCAGAGATATACCCAATAATTGGAAATAGACACTTGGAGACAGGCTGAGTGCACTTTTCATCCTAATGAGCTTTGAGGAGACCCACACTGGCCATGTGGTGCTTTTCAGATGCTTTTATCCCTTTTTGCCTCTATGTGTCCTGGCCCGACACATGAAGCTAAAGGAGGAAAGTTACTTACACAAATTTTTACAAATTGGTATAATTCTAAAATTGTGAAAAAAATGAGGAAGTGTGGGCATCTTGTCAAAATGTATTAGCTAAATTGAGTTGCTTAGGATTGGCTGTTGTATGCAAGCAGCAATCCACGAAGGGGGGAACCTCCGGAACCTTAAAAAACTTTGTAAAGAAATTAAACTGTCTTGCCTTTGACTCTGTTAAAAAAACAAAAACAAAATTGCCCTAAGGGAGAAGACTGAAAATTTTCTCCCTTTGAACTGTTATATGGAAGACTGCTTACTTTTTATACTCCTGAGCCTCACGTTTGATCTCTTGTATTTCCTAGCAGCAGAGGCAACTCTCTTCCCTCCACAGGTATGCTCAGCAGGTCCAGTCCTTTCTGCTGGATGACTCAGCTCTTTTCTTTCAATCCGGAGACTGGATTTTGGTAAAGACATACCACCAGCACATGGTACAAGCCCCTTTTCCAGTATGGGACCGTTCCAAGTTCTTCTGATAACACCGATTGCAGTGAAGGTGGCGGCTAAAAGATCCTGAAGCCATTGCCCTCGCTGGAAACATTCTCCATATACAGATCAGGCTTCAGGACCAGGATGAGAAGTAGCTGACGCCGGGGCAGCCAAGGCCCTAGCAGCTGGAGAGGAGAGGAGAAGACTCCTGAAGAAAAGCAGCTTTTGGCCTAGAGGTACCGAACCAATATCCCTTCAAGGTTGGTGACAGGTCAGAGCACCTCACAAGCACGGTACCTTAGACCCGCTCTATGGACCTCCAAACTACAGTGATCGCCATCACATGGACAGCCATCCTGTGTGACTCCTCCCCTTCGTGGATCCATGCGTCAAGAATCAAGCGTGTATCGTCTCCACTGACATCTTCTTCGGTTCCAGACCGCCCTCCAGCCTCCTGACCATCATGTGCAAGACTGTGTTGACTCCTCCTACCACTCATGTGGTGCCTCCTTCAGCCCATCTCTGGAACTGTTAATACGGCAATACTACTTGCCCAGACTGCCTTACCTTTTGTGTGCGCAGCTCGCTACAAGCTGGAGCTTTTCTCTCAACATGTCTCATTACTGTCCCTTCTAATCTGTGTGAAATGCAGAAGTTTACTGTACTTGACAATTTAAACTGCACCCAGCCCCATGTTTCTTTTTCTACTTTCTTGTATAACATCGGTGTTACTCGCCCCTCTTTGGGATATGACTGGGTCCCTTGCCCATTGTAAACTGTCTCTTGTTCTAATGCTACAGATTGTTTTATTGTTTTTGCTTTTAGCCTGTCTAATACTGCTCTATACTGTTCTTCAACTACAGGGAAGTTTCTCATGCTTACTCTCTGATGTATCTTCCTTTGGGGTGGTCTCAAAGGGCTGCTTATTGCCCTATTGAGCGGTTTTATAATTCTTGTTCTTTTTTGTTGTATATTTTCATTTGTTCTTGGCTGTTGTCGAAAGGCCCTACAAAGCTCTACCCCTTTTATGTACTCTTATACACCTGTTTCCATGGTGGCTGATGTACCTGAGCATGCCTCCACTGACCTCCCGTTAATAATGTCTGCTTAACGGCCCAGTAGACTGTTTGGCTGTTCTTATAGTGGGCCTATGCAGGCCCAAAGGGGGGATTGATAGGGGATAATAATGTTTAGTTTAAGTGCACATACAGGAGGCCTGCGCAAGGGAAATCAGAATCCTATATATGGAAGAGGAATGTGCTGTGCTAAGCTAAATTGATTGTTCTACTCAGAGATGACTCGTATTTGCATAGTTACTGATAAGCTATAGTGGGCCCTAGGAGATGGGTGGATGACGTATGAATATGTTTCTGATAATGTATAAAATATGGACAATCCCTCCACCCTATGGAATAAACTGCATACCACTTATGTGCAAGTGTGTGTGTGTGTTTGTTCCCCTGGATTCCAGGCAAAGAAGGTAAGGTGATTCCTCGACCCAGACGGACGTCCCAAGGGTTAGTGATAAAAAGTGCTGGGAAAGGAATAATGAACCCTTACACAGCACTGATTACATTTCCTATTCTTCTCTACCCTTACCATCCTCCTCTACAAAAAAAAAAAATCTAGAATACCCCCAGCCTCATGCATGGTCTTAGCAACCCACTGCTATAGCCCCATATCCCACCAACTCATCCTGTTTTTCCCTATCCTGCAAATTTAAAATCCTGGGAATTAACCAGGAAAGGGAACTGGATTTAGCTCATGTTTTTCTTATAAGGGCAAGGCAAGATATATTCAGATATCTTCTCTCCTGGAGACTCACAAAGTCTTGTACTTGAGGCAGTGGAGGGTTACGTCACTTACCTAAGATTCCAAGAAGCAGATAGGGGTATTTGAACCCTGGTTTCCCTGGCTCTAGCCCACCGCTCTAACTACTAGGTTACTCTTGTACTCCAAATACAACGCTTCTTCCAAACTGACATCATTTATATCCGGGCCTCCCTACGGGACCAAAACTCACTGTGTGTTCTCCCCATTGCCAAACTCACAAAACTACTGCCTGCCCCTTTAAGACAGCAACTTTCTGTATCATCTCAAGTATCTTTAACTACAGAAAGAACTCAGCTCAGGCTTTCTATGCCATATTCCCCGTGCAGTACCCTCATACACATGAGGGGGGGGGGAATTCTTAGCTAACCAAAGGCATACAGGACACACAGACATGCTAACTGCTGCCTCACACGCACTCTTACCCTGGGGCTGGATTTCGGTATACAGCCTGAGCTTCCTCTGCCATTCTCATTCTGCAGTAACTTTGCGGTAGAAAACAGGAGCCACTGATGCCAAAGCTAAATATTTGTTAGGAAAGGGTGGCAAGCCAGCTGATGCAACACTAGCTGAAGATGACTTCTGTGCATTGGGTTAGTAGATGTGATAATCTCCACAGTGTGTCCTATCTCCGCAGGCCCTATGCTGGAACCAAAGGAGGATGCATTAAGTTTGGGAATCAAAGTGGATTCTTATTTGTCTGTGTCCACTCTGTAGCGCATTAAGGGGCCCTTTTACTCAGGCTGTGGCAAGAGGTTGCTGTTCTATGCGTTTAGCACAAAGCCTAATGTGCGCTGGGCAACAGCGGTGTGTTCTTGGGGCCATGTCCAGCATATTTACGAAAGCAGATGCGACCAGTGCTGCACATTGAGGGGGTCATAACCTGGAAGGGGTAGAGAGGAATTTTAATCATGAGATAGAACACATTCTGGGCTTCCTCTTCCATTGCCAATCTGCAGTAGCCAAGCAAAAGACATAAAAACTGTTTCTAACCAGTGAGCTGGGCATTAGTAAACACATATTGACTATTATGAAGGGGAAGGGGTGGAAGCAAGCCAATGAGGAGGGTTTCATCAGCAGACAGAACACACTCTGAGCTTCCTCTGCCATTGTCACTCTGCAGTAACTCAGTGAAAGATAACAACTGTATGAAACAGACCCCAAGGCAGACATGAGCTGGAGGTCACAGAGCCAAGATGCAAACATACACATGAGCCCAAATGGGAAGATCACGACAACCCATAATCAAGTGAATGTTAAGATCAGAATAACTGTAAAATTATAGATGAAAAGAATTTGAGCCAGTCCTGGTTTTTCTCACAGTGTCTCATAGAAAAGTAGGAAATGATAAGTCCAGACATGATGCCGGCTCTTCTGTTCAGCCCCTGGAGTTACATCCCCAACTCAGTTGAGCAAGACACAGGAGTCCAGTCCAGGCTCTTCTCCTCGTCCACATTGAATGCATCCCCCAGAGCACATTTCAAGAGGCACAGGAATCCTGTCCAGAGCCCATTCCAGAGAGATCCGGTTCAAATCCTTTATTTAAGAGACCTGTGTCTTTTGGGGAAACTGCTAGGTACTTGTGACCTGGATTGGCCACTGTTGGAAACAGGATACTGGGCTTGATGGACCTTGGTCTGACCCAGTATGGCATTCCTTATGTTCTTATGAGACTGTGTCTAGTCTTCATATTAAGAATCCAGTCCTGGTAGCTCTCCTTGCTGGGATTATAGCTATGCTCAATTTGCACCAGTTTTACCTTTCTTGCATTTGTGGACTTGTAAAGGTGCCAAGTTACCCAGTTCCAGGAGTGAGATGTTTTGCCAGTTCTGGTTTTAAATTTGCATTACAGTGCAGTGTGGTCTTTGTAGTCTCCGATTTTACCACATGGAATCAGTGCTGCAGGTCCCATAATGCAACTGGATGAGATTGTCAGAAATCCAGGACTGGTTTACAATCTAGGTGCTGGAACTGGGGAACTTGGCAACCCTGGATTTGGGGTGATGATTTTTCCACATGTGATGGGGCGAAGGAGGCAGGGTTCAAACTCACAACCAGCTCAACTGCAGGGGTCATTCTGGTTTTCCAATGCCATTGTTTAGCGTGTGTTGTACTGGAGTCATCTGCTCCTCTGACAAGACCCCTTCCGACAAGCCCAGCACCCATCCAACATGGGACCCGCCCGGATGCGAATACAGAGCCGAGGAGTCTGCAGAAGACGGGCACATGTCTGTATCCTACAAATACTTTATCCTTAACTGGAGCAAGAGAGTCTGTGTACCAGTGAGTATGTGCAGCGCCCAAGCCCCTTCCCCAGAGCACAGGAACGGAGCAGGTAGAATAGCTGGGAATGGGGTCTGAAGGGACAAACCTAACCTGGCTCATAGCTTTCATGCCCCAATAAGTGGGGGTGGAGCAGCAGGACTACAAATCCCAGCATGCATTGGAGGAGAGAGGGGTTAAACAGGATGAGGATCAGCACCCTGTGCCCATCATGAACTGGGCGCAAAAGCAAACCTCAACCTCTATCCCACAGCTAAATCCAATCAAACAGGGAACAGAGACAGACAAACAAAAATTTTTTTGTTGGAACGTTCACCATGAAGAAGTCACTTCCTCTCGAGGTGAAATGTTCCTATTTTATCTTTTTTTAGTGGAAAACCACACTAAATATGATCTTGAGAGAAGCTCTCTCCCAACATCAATATAACTTTAAATAAGAATAGGAAAATTTGCATAACACTTAGCTGAAGCGGGATTTGCGAGTCCCTCAGGGCTTCCCAGTTTATAGCACACGAAGTGCAGCGCAGCCAGATTAAAAGTCCAACCGGAAAGGAGAAAATCGCAACTTTTTCCGCTGTTATTCAAATCCAATTCGCGGCAGTCGGAGGAAGGGTTTGGAGCGGAGTAAAACCCGGCCTGGCTCAGTCTAGCTGGAAGGCAGGAAGCCAGCTGCCAATCCCACATACGGGTGCAGTGGAAGCTTGAGCAAACGGGTTCCCTGTATCCCGGGAGAAGTCATTTGGGTAAGTTTTGCATCTCCTTTTGGAAACATCGGTGCTTGTGTGACTCTCGGTGCATTGTGGTACCTGTAGTTCGGGCTGCTCGTCTTTGGCCATCAAGTGGGGAGGTTGTCGGACAGCCAGGAGCAGGGGGAGGGGAGTTACAGGTAGTCTTCCCGCAGTCCTGCAAGGAGGCAGGGAAAGTGCTTCCCTTCGTTTTCTCTCTCAGCCGGAGAAACGAAACTTAAGCTGCTCACTTTCACTTTCCACTGCTGGATATATATAGAGAGGGAGCGGAGGCTGCAGACAGAGCCCAGACTGGTCCTGCACAGCTGAAGCATCGCATCTCCCAGACTGGCAGGTGAGGCTGCAGACCGCGCCCAGCAGCTTCCCACTGTTATCAGTGCCGTTTGCACTCCTTTGAGAAACGTCCCCCTTTCCAGTGGCGTGGGGACAGTGGGAGACTCCTTTGGGATATTAGCCCCTTTTCGGTGGCCTGGCTGCAGGGGGCGCTCCTCTTTCCAGTGGTGGCGCTGCAGGAGGTGATACTTTTCATGTTTTTCTTTCTTGTCTTTTTTAGGTTTAAGAGCTGAAAAAGGATGTCCCAGAGGAGACGGAGGAGGTGGGTGCTTGATGTTGACTCCTAACCTAACTGCTGCTCTTACATTGTCTTTCTTCTGTATCTATCTGTCATCAGGGAGCCATTGTGCATGACTTTGTTCCTTGCCCCTCCGGCTCTCGTCAGGGAGCTATTGTGCACAGTCTAATACTTTCCATAATTAACGTCACTGCCCCCATTTGGCAGGAAGGATCAGACCAACAGTGCCCTCTTGTGGATGGATTGGGGTTGCAGCTCTCTTTGAGCTAATTCTTCCCTATTTCCTCTTCCGATTGAGGTAAAACAAGGTACTTTCTCCTGCCTGAGTGGTCACCAGGGATTAGCACGGACGCTTTGCTCGGTGATTCTGCAAGTAAACGGCTTGCAAACGAGCAGCATGCAAAACGTCTGTGCTAAACAAGAACAAGCCAGGTGCATTCGTACAAGGACCAACTTCAGCAGCACCTCTCTCTCACACAAAAAACAGCAGTCTGGCACTTGTGCACATATCCTGAATTGGTATTGCGAGCCCGCAGCACTATAAAGATCTCTGCCCCGGGCGCAGTAGTTGAAAAAGGTTCCCCACTGAATTATTGCTTTCGGCGTTCAGAGAAGGAATCCTTTTTCAGCTATTGCGCTCTGGGCAGAGCTCTTTATAGTGCTGTGAGCTTGAAACAGAGTTCGGCGTCGTCCTCTCATTCGACCGCATTTCCTGTGCTAATCTCCAGGAAAGTCCCTATGACGGCTCTACATGCTGTGATTGGATTTCGGGGAGCCTGGCATGTGCCACTTCACAAAGTAACTTTCTTGTTTTATTAACGTGTTACGCTTTTGTGCAGCACTGACCGGAGACCTATGAGCTTAACCCTTATCGTCTCCTCGGATCTTGCATTAAAGTCTCCACAGAGAGTTCAGCCTTCTCGTGTTCTGCACAGCTCTCTGTATAGCCAATTGCTCTATTACCATCCATTTAACCCTTTCATGGCTGCTGTTGTTATATTGTGAACCGCGCTGATGCTGAATACAGCGGTATATAAGAGCCTGTAATAAATAAATAAAATAAATAAATATGGCAACCTTCTATTGTCCCCCAAATGTTACACCAGATTCAATATTTCCAAATAATTATTAATCTTATCTTTAAGTTATGTAATCTGTTGTGGACGCAAAAGGATTTGCGGTGTGCTGCTGTTAACACCAGCATGGGCGCATTTTTTATGCTTGCATTAGATTCCTTCAGGCATTCTGCGCCAGCGCTGCAATATTGCCTGTGCTAATGGCAGCGCACTTTGTTGCATCAAGCTGTCTGTGTGTGTGATCTGAGCTCTGAGGGGAACATAAGGCAGGGGTGGCTCTATAATGAGGCCGAGTGAGACGGTAGCCTCAGGCGGCAACTTTTTGGGGCCGACAAAAATTGCCCCCAAAAAGACCACTTCACTCGGCCTTCAAAAAAAAAAAAATTGGTTGTAGAAGCTGCTGCCGCTTCCCCAAAGAGCCCTACCAGTCTCCCCCCCCCACCACCCGTGCTGGCTCAGCTTTCCAGAGCAGTGCAAAGGGAGAGTATTTCCCTTTCTCCCAGGGCAAGCAGGATGAGTCAGCCACAAGTGGTGATGTCATCCGACGGCGCCAGAGACGGAAGTACTCTCACTAGCCCAGAAGGCTTTAGCCTTCTGGGCCTGACCAGTAGCCCCACCTCCCGATCCGCCCCTAGCTGGCCATAAGAACATATAAGAACATAAGATCATAAGATATGCCATACTGGGTCAGACCAAGGTCCATCAAGCCCAGTATTCTGTTTCCAAACAGTGGCCAATGTAGGTCATACGTACCTAGCAGTTTCCCCAAGAGACAGAAGTTCCACAATGCTTGTACTGGGTCAAGCATTGATATCTTCGGTCACTTCTTAATAATGGTTTATGGACCTTTCCTCCAGGAACTTTTCCAAACCTTTTTATAAACCCAGCTACACTAACAGCCTTTACTACATCCTCCGGTAACAAATTCCAGAGTTTCATTACACGTTGAGTGAAAAAATATTTTCTTTTATTAGTCTTAAATAGTTTACCCTGTAGCTTCATTGCATGTCCCCTAGTCTTTCTATATTCAGATAAGGTAAACAATCAATCTACGTTTACCCGTTCCACTCCGTTCATTAATTTATAGACTTCTATCATATCTCCCCTCAGCCGTCTCTTTTCCAGGTTAAAGAGCCCTAACCTTTTTAGCCTTTCTTCATAGGAGTATCCTTCCATCCCCTTTACCATTTTGGTGGCTCTTCTCTATACCTTTTCTAAAATCGCTATATCCTTTTTAAGATACGGCGACCAGAATTGCACACAATATTCAAGGTGCAGTATCACCATGGAACGATATAGAGGCATTATAATATCTTTTGTTTTATTTTCCATTCCTTTCCTTATCATACCTAGCATTCTATTTGCTCTCTTGGCCGCCGCTGCACACTGGGCCGATGGTTTTAACATGGTATCCACAATGACGCCTAAATCTTTTTCCTGGGTGGTGGTTGCTAATGTGGAACCTTGCATCGTGTAACCATAGTTTGGGTTGTTCTTCCCTAGGTGCATAACCTTGCACTTGTCCACATTAAATTTCATCTGCTATTTTGATGCCCAGTCTTCCAATTTATCAAGATCCTCTTGCAATTTTTCACAATCCTCTTGGGTTTTAACAACTTTAAATAGTTTTGTGTCATCTGCAAATTTGATAACCTCACTCGTTATTCCACTTTCCAGGTCATTTATGAATATGTCAAAAAGCAGCGGACCCAGCACAGATCCCTGGGGTACACCACTATTCACCTTTCTCCATTGGGAAAATTGGCCATTTAGCCCTACCCTCTGCTTTCTATCTTTTAACCAGTTCCTGATCCACAATAGTACACTGCCTCTTATCCCATGACTCTTTAGTTTTGCCAAAAGTCTCTGATGAGGGACCTTGTCAAAGGCTTTCTGAAAGTCCAGATACACAATATCAACTGACTCACTTTTGTCCACCTGTTTATTCACTCCTTCAAAAAAACATAACAGATTAGTAAGACAAGATCTTCCTTGTCTAAAGCCATGTTGGCTGTCTCCCATTAGGTTGTGACTATCTACATGCTGAGTAATTTTATTCTTTATGATGGTTTCTACCATTTTTCCCGGTACTGACGTCAGGCTCACCGGTCTGTAGTTTCCCGGATCACCCCTGGAATCCTTTTTAAAAATTGGTGTTACATTGGCGATCCTCCAATCTTCAGGTATTAGAGATGATTTTAATGATACTTCACAGATTACTGATAGCAGTTCTGTAATCTCATATTTCAGTTCTTTCAACACCCTTGGATGTATACCATCTGGCCCAGGTGATTTGCTACTCTTCAGTTTATCTAATAGTTGTAAGACATCTTCCCGATGTATCGATATTTCCTTCAATTCTTCCGCACCTTTAAATACCACTTCAGTCATGGGTAACATCCCTACATCTTCCTCATAAAGACCGAAGCAAAGAATTCATTCAGTCTCTCCGCTATCGCCTTGTCGCCTCTTAGTGCTCCTTTAACCCCTTTATCATCTAATGGACCAACTGACTCTCTCACAGGTTTTTTGCTACGAATGTACTTGAAAAGGTCTTTATTTCGAATTTTTGCTTCCGCAGCAAGCTTCTTCTCAAATTCTCCCTTTGCCTGCCTTATCAATGCCTTGCATTTGACTTGCCAGTGCTTGTGCTGTTTCCAGGTTTCGTCATTTGGCTCTTTTTTCCATTTCCTGAAAGATGCTTTTTTGGCAACAACAGCCTCTCTGACCTCACCTTTAAACCATGCTGGCAGTTTTTTGGACTTCCTTCCACTTTTCTTAAAGCGTGGAATACAGCTGGTCTGGGCTTCTAAGATAGTATTTTTCAACAACACCCAAGCTTGATGTACGTCTTTAACCTTCGCAACTGCTCCTTTTAGTTTTTTCTTAATTGTTTTCCTCATTTTATCATAGTCTCCCTTTCGAAAGTTAAAAGGTAGTACTGTGGATTTCCTTACTATCCCTCCTCCACTAATTAAATCAAAGGCGATCGTGCTATGATCACTATTGCCAAGTGGCCCCAACACCCTTATCTCTTGCACTAGATCTGGTGTTCCACTAAGGACTAGGTCTAATATGGCTTCCCCTCTGGTCGGTTCATGAACCAGCTGCTCCAAGAAGCAGTCATTTATTTCATCTAGAAACTTTATCTCCCTAGCATGTCCTGACGTGACACTGACCCAGTCGATACCGGGGTAATTGAAATCACCCATTATTATTACTGCGCTGTAACTTTTGTTAGCTTCCTTGATTTCTTTGAGCATTTCATCATCCATTTGGTCATTCTGGCCAGGTGCTCGATAGTACACCCCCACTGCCATTGCCTTCCCCCTTTTATATGGAATTTCAATCCATATAGATTCTACAGCAGATTTTGTTTCCTGCAAAACTTTAATCCTTTCTGAGTCAATGCCCTCTCTAACATAGAGCGCAACCCCTCCACCAATTTGATCAGCTCTATCATTACGATATAGTTTGTACCCAGGTATCACAGTGTCCCACTGGTTGTCCTCCTTCCACCATGTCTCTGATATTCCAATCATATCTAACCTTTCATTTAGTGCTATATATTCTAACTCTCCCATCTTATTCTTTAGACTTCTAGAATTTGCATACAAGCATTTTAGAGAATGTATTTTATTCATGTTAATTTGGCTATTGTTAGACATGGGTAAATTGGGATCTTTAAGCTCTGTCTGCTCCATACTGGAGGGCATTTGGGCTACTTTACTCTTTTGTGGAACCTCTCTGCTTTTGGTAGTATCCTTCAAGGATACATTCTTCCGAACCATCCGCTCTTGGGCGACTGTCGGCTTTCCCCTAATATCTAGTTTAAAAGCTGCTCTATCTCCTTTTTAAAGGTTAATGCCAGCAGCCTGGTTCCACCCCGGTTAAGGTGAAGCCCATCCCTTCGGAAGAGCCACTCCTTTCCCCAGAATGTTCCCCAGTTCCTAACAAATCCAAAACCCTCATCTCTGCACCATTGTCTCATCCACGCATTGAGACTCCGGAGCTCTGCCTGCCTTTTGGGTCCTGCGCGTGGAACAGGAAGCATTTCGGAGAATGCTACCCTGGAAGTTCTGGATTTCAACTTCCTACCTAAAAGCCTAAATTTTGCCTCCAGAACCTCCCTACCACATTTTCCTATTTCATTGGTACCGACATGTACCAAGACAGCAGACTCCTCCCCAGCACTATCTAAGACCTTATCTAGGTGGCGTGTGAGGCAGGCATGTTACCAGGCGACCCTCACGTCCACCAGCCACCCAGCTATCTACATGCCTAATGATCGAATCACCAACTATAATGGCTGTCCTAACCCTTCCCTCATGGGCACATGGCCCTGGAGAAACTTCCTCGGTGCAAGAGGGTTTTACTTCACCTGGAGGACAGGTCCTAGTTACAGGATCACTTCCTGCCACACCAGGGTGATGCTCTCCTGTCACGTGACCTCTCTCCTCCATGGCAACAGGGGTGCTGCCAGACTGGAGGTGGGACTTCAGGACTATATCCCTGTAGGTCTCGTCTATGTACCTCTCTGTCTGTCTTATGTTTTCCAAGTCTGCAACTTTAGCGTCTAGAGAACGGACTTGTTCCCTGAGAGAAAAGAGCTCCTTGCACCTAGAGCACATGTAAGACCTCTCACCAACTGGGAGAAAATCATACACGTGACACTCAATGCAAAAGACTGGAAAGCCCCCATCCCGCTGCTGGACTGCTGTCTGCATCTTAGTTTGAAGTTTGTGTCTAGATCTTTAAGTTCTTACTTACTAGGGGTTACTATGGGTATTTATACTAATAAAACTGTACCTAATACGTTTAATAAACCTTTTTCACCTGAAGCTTAATTAATCTCAGGTCCTTAGTGGCCAGTCTTTGTCTTCCGCCTTGCCAGCAAGACGTTTTTTTAATTTTGCTCTCACTGACCTTCTGATTCCAACTGTAATATCCTCCACGAATGAAGAAACCGGGCTTTAAGAAGTGCCCTGGCTGTGCCTGGAAGATGGCTAACTCCTACTCCCACCAGCTGTGCCTCCGATGCCTCGGGAAGGAGCATGCCATAGAAGACTGCCCTGCTTGCGGCCGCATGTCTCCCAGGGCTCTCAAGTCCCGCCGGCATGCCCTCACTGACTTCCTCACCCCGGTGACTGTGAGTAACTTGTACCCGGCTGTCGAAAGCGCCGAGGCCGCAAGCTCGGCCGGAGACACGCCTTCCCAGGCCTCCGTCTCCCGCCGCAGTGATCAAGGGGCTCCCATCTCCACGCTACCTCCGATGGCGGCAGCCATCTTGCCCGGCACCTCCTCTTCACTTTCGGAGCCTCCTGACGCCACTTCCGGCCAGCATCAGCCTTCCCCTCTGCACCAAATAGACAGCGCTGACCACCTCAGCCTCCACGATGCAGGCAGCGGGCTCAGCTACACCGACCTAATTCCTGCTGCACGCGGACACTCTGCGCCTTCCTCCGCTGGCCGGCACAAGTCTCGGAGTCAGCACGAGCGATCCCCGCACAGTCCATGCCGCCGGGCTCTGCCCCGCTCCCAGCGCAGAGAAAACATCACTGCTCAGGTCAGACGGCGCAGCACTTCCCACCGGTGCAGAACAACGAGCCGCAGCAGCTCAGATGGGCGGCGCGGATCCTACAGCCAGGGCAGACGCAGAACGGACAGCCGCTCCTCCAGCCGCTCTGACAGCAGTAGTAGCAGCTCCCCAAGCCGGCGCAGGCACAGGCATCATCGTGGATCACACTACAGGCGCAAAAGCAATGCACGGCGCAGAACCCACCGCCGCGCAAGGAGCCGCAGCACCAGATGACACAGAGGCAAGAGGTCTTATAAGAGGGACAGGCATACCTCTTCTTCTTCTTCTTCTTCTGCCAGCTCCCCTCTAGAAACAAAAGAGATCAAGGCAGTCCTCCCCTGCTGTTTACAGTGCCCACAGCAGCCCGGCACACAGCCCTCTCTGTGCCACAGAGGATCTCTTGACTCAAGGTGAGGAGATCCAGCTGCCCAAACCCAGCGCACAGCTACTCGCTGACTCTATCCATCAAGGGGTTCCTGATACGTTAAAAATTCTCCAGGGCATGCTGCAGCAATGGACTTCCTCCCTGGCCGCTCTGGCCCCCGGCCCCGAGGCCAGGGGGCCCCCTCAGACTGTCTCCACGCCTATCAGCGCCACTCACTCCAGTCCCAGCACCTCCATCTCACGAGCAGGACGGCGCTGAGGAGCTCTCGCAAGCGGAGACAGAGTCACACAGGGACCCACTATCTCACCCTGACAATTCCTCAGGACCTTCTGCACCCCCGGAGGATATCACTTAGTACTTTCTGGATGAACTTGTAATGTCATCGCTCTCTATCGTTTCAGTGGATGTTCTGGACCAGCGTGATGAAGTGCAGAACGCACTCAAATTCATCGATACCCCCAAGACTATCTCCGCGCTGCCCGTCCACCAGCTTCTCCGAGACAACCTCGCGAAAATGTGGCAGACGCCAGCTTCCAACCAGGCCTGCCCTCGTAAGTTGGACATAAAATATGCCGTTCAGCCCGTTCCGGGCTTCGCCAAGCAACAGCTGCCGCACCATTCCATCATGGTGGAATCTGCTCTTAAGCGCTCCAAGTCCTCGCGCACCTCTTCCATTACACCACCGGGTAAGGACAATAAACTCCTAGACAATGTTGCTAAGCGGATCTACCAAGCGGCCATGCTGAATGCTAGGATCGCGGCCCATCAGTTCCAGCACGCTATCTACCAGGACACGCTCTTGAGCAACATCAGATCCGCTGTTTCACTCCTGGCCGAAATCCCGCCCACACTGTCCACCGCCCTTGCGGAGCTCGACGACTGCACCAGGCACCAGGGCCAGGCAGCCCACGATGCCTTTGAGACCGCGGCCAGGGTGGCAGGGACTGCCATCTCGACCCGCCGGTTAGCCTGGCTCAGGGCTTCCGGCCTTCGGACGGATTCTCACGACAGCATTGCGGACACTCCCTGTTCCGGCGACTCCTTATTTGGCGATAAGGTCAAGGACACAGTGAACGACATCCGCGAGCGCTGCACCACTCTCCAGACCTTGGAAGAAGGTACCAATTGCCCTCGCACTTACCGCAAGGGAGGCTCTCAAAACTACAACTCCTCTAAGCGATACAGCTCCTATCGCAAGTGGCAGCAGCAGCCCCGCTACAAACAGCAGCAGCACTACCAGGCCAGTTACAGGCAGAAGCCTCGCCAGCGGGACCGTGGATCAAAGAAAGCCCCGCCTGCTCCCGCGAAAAACAATTCCAACTTTTGACTCTCAGCCCTGCCAGCACCTTCCGACCGGGGGACGCTTGTCCGCGTTCCTGCCTGCCTGGGAGAATGTAACGTCGGACCAATGGGTGCTTTCCATCATAAGGCAGGGCTTTCTCATCAGGTTCTCCTCAAAGCCACCCCTTCGCCCCCCCCCCAGAATTCGATTCCACTGGAGCATCTCGACCCTATGACTGCAGAGATCCAGTCCCTGCTTGCCTCCAGGGCACATCGAGCCCGTTCCCCCCCCCCCCCCCAGCAAGACCGGCAAGGGATTCTACTCGAGGTACTTCTTGGTCCCCAAGAAGTCAGGGGGGGTACGCCCCATCCTCGATTTGAGAAAACTCAACAGATGCATAGCCAGGGAGAAGTTCAGGATGCACTCCCTCTCCACCATCCTGCCCCTCATCCAACCAGGGGAATGGCTTGCCTCGCTACATCTCCAGGACGCCTACACCCACGTCCCAATGCACCCACAGCACAAGAAGTTCCTACGGTTTCAAATCGCGGGTCAACACTACCAGTACAGAGTGTTGCCATTCGGCCTCTCACCCACTCCCAGAGTGTTCACCAAGTGTGTGGCGGTTGCAGCTGCACTGCTTCGCAGACAAGGGATATGTGTCTTTCCCTACCTGGACGATTGGCTCTTCTCTGCCAGCTCCCCCACATCCCTACGGAGAGCTGTCAACAAAGCTATCTCGCTCCTATCCTCCTTGGGCTTTCTAGTGAACCACCGGAAGTCCCACCTTTCTCCAGTCCAGAAACTGGAGTTCATCAGTGCCTACATTGACACGAAACAGGCCAAGGCCTTCTTGCCTCGCAGCAGGAGACACGCAATCATCAAGCTTGCTCTGCAGGTCCTAAACAGCCCTCATTCTTCGGCCCAGACCATTCAGCGCCTCCTAGGACACATGGCAGCCGCCACCCAAGTCCTCCCCCTCGCGAGGTTGTGCATGAGGGTCCTCCAATGGCACCTCCACTCGCACTGGTGCCAGCACTCACAACCTTTGTCCACCCCAGTCCCCAGGGACGACAGGTCTTCCAAGGCAGTACGCTGGTGGACCCTTCCCTCCAACCTCTCTCGGGGCAAGTGTCTGCAAGCCCCCGTCCACCAGATCACCATAACCATGGATGCTTCCACGCGAGGTTGGGGAGCCCACTGCGCCAGAGCGCGCACCCAGGGAACTTGGTCCCCCTCCGAAACAACTCTACATATCAACATCCTCGAGCTCAGAGCTGTCCACCACGCCCTCTCGGCCTTCAAGAGTCTGATATCCGACAAAGCCGTCAGAGTAATGACCGACAACCAAGTAGCTATGTTCTACATAAACAAACAAGGGGGCACGGGTCACGCCCCCTTTGCAGAGAAGCCCTCAGCATCTGGCATCTTGCCCTCTCGCTCAATTGCAGCCTCCAGGCCTGCTACCTGCCGGGGAGGAGAATGTCCTAGCCGATCGTCTCAGCAGACAGCTCAGCCCGCACAAGTGGAGGCTACATCAGGACGTTTCATCGTTCCTCTTCAAGAAGTGGGGTCTCCCACAAATCGACCTCTTCGCATCCCAGGACAACACAAAATGCCGCCTATTCTGCTCGAAGAGACCTTCCCAGCTCAGGCTGGCGGCAGACGCCTTCGACCTTGCCTGGAACCAATGGCCACTGGCCTATGCATTTCCGCCAACCCCATTAGTGGCACGGACCATCCAACGCATTATCAAGGACCGTGCGACAGTCATCCTGGTGGTCCCTTACTGGCCCAGGCAAATATGGTTTCCGTATCTGCAACGCTTAGCAGTGGAACCTTCTATTCGACTTCCCCTGCGAGCGGACCTCCTGTCACAAGACAACGGCTCCATGCTTCATCCCAACCTGCAGATGCTGTCTCTATCGGCTTGGAAGCTGAAAGGCTAAGCCTGGCACCTCTCAACCTGACGGCCGAGGTCCAGCAGATTGTTCTCGCAGCCCGGCGCCCATCCACCAGAAAATGTTACAGCCTTAAATGGCATAGTTTCTGCATCTGGTGCGAGGCGCGGCACCTTGATCCAGTCTCATGCCCGGTGCCCTTGCTCCTCGAGTACCTAGCATCTCTATCGACCCTGGGCCTGCGTACCCAGTCCATCAAGGTCCACCTAGCCGCCATCGCAGCTTTCCATCACCGAGTTGGCGACTCGTCTGTGGTGGTCCTCCCAATCGTTGCCAGTTTCATGAAGGGGCTGGCCAATCTGCACCCCCCACTCAGAGAACCGGTGCCTCCATGGGACCTGAACATCGTCCTCAATCAGCTTACGAAAGAACCCTTCGAGCCTCTGCACTCATCCGAGATGAAATTTGTCTCATGGAAGACCCTGTTCCTCATTGCTATCACTTCTGCCAGACGGATCAGCGAACTCCACGCCCTCGTCGCTTACCCACCTTACACTGTTCTTCTCCATGACCATGCTCTTCTGCGGATACACCCAAAGTTTGGCCCCAAGGTGGCAACCTCCTTTCACATCAACCAAGTCATTGAACTGCCCTGCTTCCTCCCCGGACCCCATTCCGATCCGGAGCAGCAGCGCCTTCACACGCTGGATTGCGTCCGGGCCCTTCGTTGTTACCTGCAGAGGACTGCCGCCCTGCGTAAAGGGTCTCAACTCTTCATTTCATACGACCCTAACAGGCCTGGCCTTCCAGTGTCCAAACGCATGCTGTCTGGATGGATTTCCACGTGTATCTCTCGGTGTCTCTCGCTAGCTGGAGAAGACTCCCCCACAGGCGTCAAGGCTCACCACCTGCGGGCGTTGGCCACCTCCATTGCCAACTTAATTTAACAAGGATTTATATATATTTAATATATTTATATTTATAATATATTTAATATATTTATATTTATAATATATTTAATATATTTATATATATTTAACTTGCGCTCCATTCCAGTCCCTGACATCTGCAAGACCGCCACGTGGTCCTCTGTCCAGACCTTTCAGAGGCACTACTGTCTAGACGGCCCGGACCACGGCGGTCCCGCCTTCGGCCTGTCTGTATTGTCTGCAAGCTCGGGACTGAGTCGTGGCTCTTGACTCCCTACTGCCAAGACCCTTGGCTTGACTAGTCTGACCTTGTTACCACAAGTGCCTTGACTATAAGATTGTAAGATTGCTCATACAATGTGCCTTAATCGCTGCTTCTTTAATGTGTTGCACTTTATGCCTTGCCTATTAGTTGAGCTACGCCTTAAAGCGTAGTGTTTTTACATGGCTATGCCACTGTTTGATGTTCTGTTGCACATTCTTCTGTTAACATTTGAGCACCTGGTTATGTTTTGCACTTTGTGGCATGTACCACTTGTTATTTGCACACTTTGCTCCTTGCACAGGCCTGCCTCGTCAGGCCGCATTAAATCTACCTTGCACCTTATGGTTCGGATGAGTCTGTCTCTTATTGATCCCCCGCCACTGCTCCTGTAGCTGGGGAGACACCACTTGTGGCTGACTCATCCTGCTTGCCCTGGGAGAAATACGAGACTTACCTGTAACGTGAGTTCTCCAGGGACAGCAGGGTAAGTCAGCCACACCTTCCCTCCCTCCTCCCCGGTGGGGACCTCCTGTCTCTGCTCCGCCTCCTAGCTGCTGGAAGAGCCTCAGCTTGGAAGATCTGGCCAGCTAGGGGCGGATCGGGAGGTGGGGCTACTGGTCAGGCCCAGAAGGCTAAATCCTTCTGGGCTAGTGAGAGTACTTCTGTCTCTGGCGCCGTCGGATGACGTCACCACTTGTGGCTGACTTATCCTGCTGTCCCTGGAGAACTCACGTTACAGGTAAGTAACTCGTATTTACCGCAGCTCTGTTAAAGCTGAACCCACCAGCGCTGATAGGAACAGGAAATGCAGTTTCCCGTTTACCATCAGCGCCGGTGGACTCAGCTTTAACAGAGCCATGGGAAAATGAAACACTCTCCCTTCATGTGGCTCTGAAAAGATGAGTGGGCGCCGGGGGGGGGGGGGAAGACTGGTAGCTGTCAGGGCTCTTTGTGGAGCGGCAGCTGCGGGGCATTTCATGCCGCGGCAGCAGCTTCTGCAACCATTTTTTTTTTTATTTATTCTTCAATTTCCTTTCAGAAGATCAGGCTGGGCTGGGCTGGGGGGATGGATAGCACAGGTTAGGAAATAGTAATGGGCTGATGTGGGGAGGGCTAGGACTGGAAATGGGCTGATTGGGGGGTGATGAGAGAATAGGACTGGAAGGGAGCAGATACTGAGAGAGTCTGCTAGGGGAAGGAGGGGGCAGGAAGGGAGCTGACATGTGGGAAGGAGGGGGCTGGAAAGAAGCTGATATGGTGGGGAAGGAGGGGGCAGGAAGGGAGCTGACACCTGGGATGTACTGAAGGGGGACTGGAAGGGAGCTGACACTTGGGGATGGGAGTGGTAGGTGGCTGGGTAATGAGGGGACTGGAAAGGAGCTGACGTGCGAATGGCACTGGAAGGGGGATGGACAGAGGGTAGGACGACTGGAAGGGAGCTGACTGGGGGGTTGGCACTGAGAGTAGACGTGAGCTGATACCTGGGATGGTATTTGGACTAGAAGGGGCTGGACAGAGGGGAAGGAGGGGGACTGGAAGGGAATGGACACTAGTGACAGTCGTGAGAATTGTCAGACGGCTGCCTAGGGTGAGAACTTACACAATCTTGACGATGCATATATTCATATGATTCTTGCAAGGTATTGTGGGTATTGTAGTTCATTCACTCCCAAACACAGCTGATGACAATAATTTGAGTTGTGAAACCAAGTGGTAAGATCAATAAAATACTTCTTTTATTGATGGGGTTTAATTCACCCAGCACATGTATGCTTGATAGCACTATAAATGAGGTTACTTGCTTGCAGTGTTTAAATGGATAACAAAAAGTCACAAAGTAAACCAGAAACAACCTTCAGCTTGTCAGGCAATTAGCTAATGTTTTCTTAGCAAATAATTACCAAATACAAAGGCACAAGGAAAACAATAAACTTTGCTGGTTAGGTTAACTTCTGCTTATTTTCCATGCAGATCTCAGCAGTGATTCTCCCTTGCTCACACACACAATCAGGTGCAGCCCTAATTACTATCAATGGACCAGCTGAAAGCCTTTAGCTGGCTGGCTGCAACTGTGTGAGCCCAAATCCTGCTTTAAGAGCTGTTTGCAGTGGAAATAAAGAACAAAGTTAGGTTTCTTTGTGATGGCTGATGTTTGCTCAGAGAAAACTAGTAATAGCATTTAGATAGAGAACAGTCCATATAAACTGTATTTTCATCTGCTGTATCAATCAGCATATGGTCACTATCATACATTGGCACAGACGAGTCTTTCATTAAGGCACTATCATACATTGGCACAGACGAGTCTTTCATTAAGGCACTATCATGAGAATGCTCATTCCCTTGCTGCCACTCTCTATTATAGATAGGGTCTGGATCAGTGTTCATACCTGAGCCTCTCCTGCTATCATTATTCCTCTCTGTATAGCCTGGCCAATATGTAATCCAATTCTGATGTCCAGCCTTCCAATCTTGATCCCTGGACACTGGATCTTCTCTCCCATACCTTCTGGCCTTGGTCTGAAAGTCCCTTCCACATGCAGTCTTCTCTCTTCCAGGTAGCCACTGGTGATTCCTATCTCTGCCACTCCATTCCTCTGGCTGAATCCAGTCCAATGGACTCTGCTGGCTTTTGGAATACCTCCCAGTATGAGTACTGCCTTGGAATCTCCCAGACCTTCCAATGGCCTTTCTTCTCTTCCTTCCAGAGAGTTTTCTTCTCTCTCTATCTGCGTGGCTTTTGCTGAAGCTGTTCTTCCAACTGTTGCTGAAACTGTTATCTGAAGAAAAAGCTCTACTCTTATCCTGTTCTAATGTGTGCTGCTCCCTAACACAGCGCAGCTGTGTTGAATCAGGCCCTGCCCTTTGAGATGAGTGCTTAGGGATTACCTCATAGCTCTCTTGATTGCACACACATTCTCTCACTTCAGCCCCTCTCATGGCTGCTGGAAACCTGGTGCATTCTGGGACTGGTAGTCTTTTATGTGAAAACTCTGTTTTCTTGCTTCTACCAGAACTGACAGGTTGCTTGTTCAGAGTCACATCATCTTTTCTATAGCTCCTACCTGAGCTATGATAAGCTTCCTTATCACAGAATGCAAGGCCGTTGACATTGGAAGGTACTGGGAGGGAGGACTGGAAAGGGGGTTGATACTGGGGAGGGTTACTGGAACTGGAAATGAGCTGATGGAAGGAAGTGAAGAAAACAAAAAAAGAGATAAGAAATGGCAGATGGACCATAAACCACAGAAAGAGAGCTAAGAGAAGACAGGAAAGCAGAAGCTGAGATCGGGACCAGCATGATCAGAGAATAAAATGGTCAGACAACAAAGGTAGAAAAAATAATTGTATTTAATTTTAGTGACTGGACTTTGTGCTATCTTTATATTTTACACAGTATTGGGGAACTGCATCTCTTATTTATCTGATGTTGCACTGCATGTGGACTCTGGCTTCTTGGGGTTTCAGTTTAAATCTTATCTACAGATTTTTATTTTTACTTTAGATTGTGTTTACTTATTCTGTACTTGGTGAGGGTCTGTTCTGAGTGTGTGACTGAGCCCAGGTGTTCTGTTAACATGGCGTTTGTACATAAGGATCTATACTGTACTATTTAATTTGACTTGTTCAGCTTTTCAAATAGGTGTATGGATGTTCCAGAGCCCACTGTAGTATTTACAGTGACACTTTTTTTGGATGAGGTCCTTATGTGATTTTTGGAAGTTTGTGCTGATATGGTATGGTATGGTAGGTTTGCTCTTTGTTGTAGGGTTTTATATTAGTTCACAATATGCCTGGTACTGGAGAATAGTGGTTGTTGTTGTTGTTGTTGTTAGTGAGATGAAAAGAATCAGATTTATTTTTTTTAATATTGAGTTCTGTGGGTGAATCTCCTGGTTCTGCTGTGCAACCACTGTGGATGCAAAATATATGTTGAAAAAGGAAAAGAAAGAACCATAACGCAGTTTATAACAAAATAAAAATGAGTTATAATTTAGTTTTATAAACTGTGCTGTTGGTTATTGCTCTTTTAGTTCCTTGGTGTGCAAACAGGACCATACCTAGCCTTGTGCAAGTGGTACAACCACACAGGGCACAAAGGCTTGGGAAGCGCAGTTTGGCTGTCTGCTGTTGCCCTGCCGTCACTGGCAGGACAATAGCAGGGAGCTGAAAAGCGCTCCCCAAGCTTTTTCGCGGCACTTTAAGCAGGTCTGGTCCCTCCCTCCTCCGATGCGATGTCAGAGCAGGGAGGGACAGATCTGCTTAAAGTGCCAGCGCCTTTCAGATCGGGCGCATGCCCCCCTCCTCCCCCCCATACCTCCATCCAGTGTTGCCTGCTCTTTCCTGCTGCCGGTGCCGCTGTGAAAAACAGAGGGTGGCAGTAGCATGGAAAGAGCAGGAAGCACTGGATGGAGGTATGGGGAGGAGGAGAGGGGGGGGGAGCGCCCGAGCTGCAAGTCGCACAGGGTGTGATTGCTGCTCGATATGGCCCTGTGTGCAAACATCTTGCATTTCCTCCATATAATCTAATCAGCTTTTTTGTTTGGTTCAGTCCCTAAAAAAGCCCTGCCCCCCATTAAAGGGGGGGGGGCGTCATCTCATTCTTGAGCAACCCCTGACATAAGGTCTGATCAAAGGTTCATCAATCTCGTTATCCTTTCCAAAAGTGGCCAAGGACATTGCTGACCTCTGTCTCACCCAACTGAAGGTGGTGCAGGTCCTATGCTGGCATTAAGATACTGAGGACACCTCATATTAATATTAATTTTATGTGCTGGTGCCCTAACTGGAGGAGCTGGGAGATCCCCAATTCTACGGCCATTAAAAAGAGGGATGAAAGATCTTGATGTGACCTGTCTTGGGAGGGGGGGGGGGGGCTGTGCTCACCCAGTCCTAGTCGGAGCAGAGAGTGATGGTTCTATGCTTTTCCTGTCTCTGCTCCAGGAATGGATTCTGCCAGAAGTCACCTCCGTTCCTGACCTACCTAAAAAACATCCTACACAAGTACCCGGATGGAGGCCAGATCCTGAAGGTGAGTGGGCTGCCACAGATCTGAGGTCAGAATAACCTAAAAGCTACATTTTAAGGAAGAGCAGGGAGGGAAGGTAGCCATGGCATGAGAGTTTTGGGCCTGGTGAGCTATTGACTGGTCGTTAGGTTTGACTCTCCTCATACTCTAAAGCAGGGGTTCTCAACCCCATCCTCGGGACACACTTAGCCAGTCAAGTTTCTAAAATAACCCCAGTGAATATGCATGAGAGAGATTTGCATACAATGAAAACAGTGCATGCAAATCTCTCTCATGCATATTCATTGTGGATATCTTGAAAACCTGATTGGCTAGCTGTGTGCTGAGGATGGGGCTGAGGACCCTTGCTGTAAAGCATTTTCTGAGTGCCCTGCCCCACATTGCTTCCTTTTGCTTCAGCATGGGAAAAAGAATAGGGTGCTGCAGGAAGATTGATCCAGTTCTGGCTTTGCCCCTATTGCATGATGGGAGATGTAGTTTTGTTTATCTCATATAAAGAAATGGCTGCCCATACAACGAGGACCGGATCGATATGTCCTAAGCGACTGGAGCCGCTGGTTACTCTCTGTAGATGAGGAGGGTATGGGAGTCCCATCTACCTGACTGGAGAACTTGCAGCTGGCATCTGGTCCTGTGACCTGATATATAACGCTTGATTTTTGATTTTTTTCATGGTTTCTGTTTGGGGTGGGATTAGGAGCTGATCCAGAATGCGGATGATGCCGGCGCCCGGGAAGTTATCTTCCTTCACGATGAGAGGGAATACAGGACAGACAGTCTGTACTCCGAGGACCTGCAAAGCTTCCAGGGTAAGAGCAGTGGAAAGCGGTGGGAGACCTAGATTCAGGCAGGTTTGGCTTTACGTCTTCCAGTCAGTGTGTTGCACTTCTGCCTTTAATCTTGTAATGTACAGGTGAAACCATTTCAGAGATACTATTGCATTTCATATGAAAGTAAAGCGATTAGGAATGCAAAAGGTTGATTTTTGTGCATAGTTGGAAGCCAACGACTTGTGGTCACTGCTGCACCCCTTCCCAGGTTTCATCACCTCATGCGCTCTCTGACCCAGCAGATTCCCTGGGGGCTAACGTGGGTCATTGGGGATAGGCTGGACCAGCTCTGCTGTGTCGTATCATGTCCCTGGAGTGGTGGCTTTTGTCTACTCTCGGACGACGGGTCATAATCATTCCTTTAGCTTTGAGGAGAAAGGACTGGCGCAGTCCGAAAGGTCCACGTGTGGTATCCACATTGGGGAATTTTGTTTTAGATGAACCAGCAAAAGGTTCGGTGATCTGCGAAAATGTTTTTGCACTTCTTGGGACTAGAAAAGAGGGAACTTGGGCTCGGCTCAGGTTATGGGAGGCTACTGGATATTTGCGCTTTGCTCGCCTTATCAAGTCCGAGAATCCCTTGGCAGAAGAAGCAGCTATGATAGACCCACTACAGTACGGTCTTCCTGTGGCAACGGGCACGAGCTGGCACGCATGTGCTTATTGCTCAATCATTCAGTTAAAAATTTGTCATCTCGGAAGCTTGACGTGTGTTACACCATATTAAATTACAATCTGCTTGATTTTAGTAGTCTAGATTAAGGTGAATGTTTGCCTCTTTCCTACTGCATTTGGAAATGTCTCGTAATCATTTCCTTTAAGAATTCCCACGCTAAGTACCAAGTGTGGCGTTGGGGCACCGATGGGTGGGTTTTACCCTGTGTCCTCCCGGCATCTAGTATACCTCTGACAGCAACATTGGGCATTTAACAGGGAAGACCAAAGCCAATGTCGTCCTAGCTAGGCTATGGTTCTTATTTTGGGGGGGAGATTTATGGTGAGGGGGAGATTTTCACATCCAGCTGAGTTGGACTTGAAGCAGGTAGGAATAAGGGTAGTGGCGCTGCATGTCATTTTGGCTTTGGAAGAGGCAGTAGGTAGGGGGATGCTATCAGCCCCTCGCCCCCATCATTTTAAAACCGTGGTGTGCAAGACAAGATACTGGAGGAAGGGATGGGGGAAGACAGGGGGCCAGATTTAGGAACAGGCGAAAGTCCCGTTTATTTTTTAACTCTGTTCAACGCCTTAAATTTTAAATTTATAGATTAATGTTGGTTCTTCTCTAACGATAGTTTCTACTTTTCTCTGCTTGGTTCTACCTCATCCCCTCTGTGCTGTTTTCCTCTGGTCTGCAGGTCCTGCTCTCCTGGCGTACAACGATGCCATCTTCTCCCCGGAGGATTGGGTGGGCATCCAGAGCACAGGCAACAGTGTCAAGCTGAAAGACCCCAATACAGTGGGGCGATTCGGTCTGGGCTTCAACTCAGTCTATCACATTACAGGTGAGGCTAGAAGATGTTCAGCATGGTCTGGGAACCTGGCGTTCTAATCCCAGGCTCTGCCACAGAGTCTCTCTGAGGTTTTCCTCACCCTGTGACTCAGTTTATCCAACTGGTAAGGGAAGTGTACAAATTCTGCCTCTTTGGGTGAAAGTTTGCCACCACCCAATCAGGAGAGCCTTTAGTGATCACATAGTGGTGAATAAGGAAGCTTGAGAGATTTGTAAACCAACATGGATCCTGAGTGGCTGTGGAATTTGGGCTGAAAGACTGAAAGTGGCCTTCTGATGCACAGAGCTCAGATAGGGAACATGAGTGTTTGCACTTGCTTGTAGAAGATTGGGCTGGGACCATGAGTTTGGGCTTCTCTTGTACTGGCATGTGGAGTTTGAGCTGGGAGCAGCAGTCCTAAGCACTTGTTCCCTAATGGGTGGTGGAATCTTGTAGTATTCTGAGACTGGGCTTCTCATCCTAGAGTTAATCAACCGGTATCCAATCATTGATGGCTTATGAAGTACATTTCTTTCTCTGTCTTTTTTTCTCTCTCTCTCATTTGTTGAAAGACCTCCCCAGTGTCCTCAGTGGCCAAGAGGTTGGCATGTTGGATCCACAGAAGGCTGTTTTTGATGATGGAGGCTTCAAATGGAGCTTGGATTATCCTGAGGATAAACAGGAAGTTGAAGAATATGCCGATCAGTTTCAGCCCTTCTGGAATGCTCTAGAGGCCATCGATCAAGGCTCCTGGGCCACCATTACAAGAGACAACAGGTTCCCAGGGACACTCTTCCGCTTCCCGCTCCGTAAAGTGGCCTCGGAGATCTCTGAGAACCTTTACAGTACTGAACGGATACAAGAGCTTTTTGATTCCTTTAGTGGAGATGCCAGTATCAGCCTTTTATTCCTTAAGAATGTCACCAAGGTGTCCTTGAAGAGCGTTGGGCAGGATGGGGCTGTGAAGCATCTACTGACAGCCACCTCGACCATTCAGGATAATGGAATTTTAGGAAAGGCCCATCCTAGCAGTGCTTCTTCCAAGATCCTCACCTCCACGTGCTGGAAAGTTATTTCATTGCAGAGATCTGGCAATGATGACCCAGGACGTAATTGGCTGGTGACAACCAGCATAATTAAGGAAGGAAGTTTCCCAGATCTGGAAGACCTTGCCAAGAAACTGAGCAACAGACCCATGATGGCTCTAGCCTACCCTTTCACCAATGAAGGTAGTGATATTTGCGAAGGACGTTTGAGCTGTTTCTTACCACTCCCAGACAAAGAAGAAAACAGGACAGGCCTCCCTGTCCACGTCAATGCCAGCTTTGATCTGACCGATGACAGGAGGAGTATGAAGTGGGTGGAGATGGACCAACAACATGATGAAGCTGCTCAATGGAACCAGCTGCTGGTAGAGAACGTCCTGCCCCTTGTCTACTGTCAAGCAGTGCAGGCAACTGTAGAATTGGTGAAGATATCCAGAATGCCAGCCACAG
The DNA here is from genome assembly GCA_033557465.1 of Ichthyophis bannanicus. NCBI lineage: Eukaryota > Metazoa > Chordata > Amphibia > Gymnophiona > Ichthyophiidae > Ichthyophis > Ichthyophis bannanicus. Next base: position 43,116,892 of record CM066051.1, on the reverse strand, counting down.
TGTCCTATGGTATTTGGCCAGACCCAGTTAAGACTCTGCATAAAGAGAGATGGCATTCCCTGATTAAGAAAGTTTCCCAGGAGCTCCTAGGCTTGGAGGGCCTCTGCTTGGCTTCTGATAACTCCCGATGGCTGAAAACATCTGAAGCTCTCTTCCTGCCGAGCATGCAAGATCAAAACTTGAAAACTACCCTGGAAGAGCTCCTCCTATCAGTGGGTGAGCCTCTAGTGAGGGTTCCGGAACATGTCCAGAGAGCAATACAGTTGACTGCGAATAGTCACACTGCATTAAAAACAATTTCACCCGCATTCATCCGAGGGGTCTTGCGACGAGGTGGCTGGAACATCCCAAACCAGCAAAAGCTTCAGGTCCTTGAATACATCACCAGTGATGGACAGTACCAAGACCTCCTAGGGCTCCCACTCTTGCCCTTGTCTGATGGAACCTACACCAGCTTCCAGACTACAGACAGGGATGGGGTAGTATACCTGGACAGCCCTCGCTTTCCAAGGTGAGTGAGCCAGGAAACCTCATATTGTATAGAGATGCCTCCTCAGCCCTGGTTACCCAGACAAGCTATGCCAGTTTGGTTATGTCAGTATTGCATATTGGGATTTGCTTTTTGATTTTCTTAGGGGGCTTCATGAGAAGATCAGGAACTAGAAATCCCTGCATGCAATGGGGCAAAAAGAGAAATGGACAGGCCTGTTTATTACCAGGCACAGTACCTTGATTACCTTGAGCTAGAAAGTTCCAGAAGCACATTTATTGTATTTCTTTGAGTACTACCTTCTGCTGCCCGTCTGTTTTGATGTAATCTTCCTTGTGATATATACCCTAAGAGGTCCAATTGAGTTCAGCAAGGAAAGATGATGTGTTCGGTGGCCACTCTTTTGCCAGCATGACTGCTTGTGTGTGAGGTAGTTCAAATCCTAACTTGACATGAAACTAGGACCCCTCCTATTTGCTATTTAAGGTTATATAAACAAGCTGTATGGAAGCTATCATTTTTCAAAATCAGATAGTTGGTTTATCCAAGAGGCATTGATAGGTTTTCCAATGTTTCTAAATCTTTTCTTGTAGAATTCTTCTACCCGGCCTTGTCCAAAGGTTTCCACCTACAGATGTTAAAGCGGAAGTCCTGCAGCGCCTTCAAAATATCGCACAAAGCAGTAAGTCGGGTCACGCACATAGAGCAAACCAAGCTGGAGCTCATTTTAATTTGCAGAGCCGCGCGAAGGGAGAGTGTTTCCCTTTCCCATGGTTCCTTTAAAGCTGAGCCCACCGGCGCTGATAGGAAACAGAGCTGTGGAAAAGGGAAACACTCTCCCTTCACGCGGCTCTGCAAAACTGAGTCAGCACGGAGGGGGGGGGGGGCGGCAAAGACTGGTAGCTGTCAGGGCTCTTTGGGGAGGTGGCGGCTGTGGGGCACTTCAGGCTGCCACAGCAGCACAAGCAGCTTCTGCAACCTTTTTTTTTTCAATATCCCTTCAGAAGGTCGGGCTGGGCTGGGCGGGGGGCGGGGGGAGCACACGTCGGGAACTAGTAAGGGGCTGCTGGGGGGAGGGCTAGGACAGGAAATGGGCTGATGGGAGGGGTTAGAACTGGAAATGGGCTGATGGGGGGGTTAAGAATAGAAATAGGCTGATCAGGAGGGGGGGCTAGGAATATTAATGGTCTATCGGGGGTGGGGTTAAAACTGGAAATGGGAGGGTTAAAAATGGAAATAGACTGATCTGGGAGGAGGGCAAGGACTGGAAATGGGCTGATGGGTGGGGGATGGGAGAATAGGACTGGAAGAGAGTAGATACTGAGAGGGTCTGCCAGGGGAAGAAGGGGGCAGGAAGAGAGCTGACACGGGGGAAGGAGGGAGCTGGAAAGGAGCTGATATGGCAGGGGAAGGAAGGGGCTGGAATGGAGCTGACACCTGGGATGTACTGAAGGGGGGACTGGAAGGGAGCTGACACTTGGGGATGGGAATGGTAGGTGGCTGGGTAATGGGGAGTAGGTTGGAAGGGATCTGACGTGCAAATGACACTGGAAAGGGGATGGACAAAGGGTAGTGCGACTGGAAGGGAGCTGATTGGGTGGGGGGGGGTGGCACTGAGAGTGGACGTGAGCTGATAAGTGGGATAGTATTTGGACTACAATGGGCTGGACATTGGGGAAGGAGGGGGACTGGAAGGGAATGCAAGGTGGTTGACATTGGAAGGTACTGGGAGGGGAGGACTGGAAAGGGGGCTGATACTGGGGAAGGTTACTGGAACTGGAAATGGGCTGATGGAAGGAAGTGAAGAAAACAAAAGAATAGATAAGAAATGGCAGATGGACCATAAACCACAGAAAGAGAGCTAAGAGAAGACAGGAAAGCAGAAGCCTCAGATCAGGACCAGCATGATCAGAGAATAAAATGGTCAGACAAAATCATTTTTTCTACCTTTGTTATTTAATTTAGTGATTGGACTTTGTGCTATCTTTATATTTTACACAGTATTGGGGAACTGCATCTCTTATTTATCTGATGTTGCACCGCATGCGGAGTCTGGCTTCTTGGGGTTTCAGTTTAAATTTTGTCTACATATTTTTATTTTTACTTTAGATTTGATTACTACTTCTGTACTTGGTGAAGGTCGATGTTGCAAGTGTGTGACTGAGGTCAGGTGTTGTGTTAACATGGCGTTTGTACATAAGGATCTATACTGTACTGTTAATTTGACTTGTTCAGCTTTTGAAATAGGTGTATGGATGTTCCAGGGCCCACTGTAGTATTTACAGTGATGCCTTTTTTGGATGTGCTCCTTATGTGAGTTTTGGAAGTTTGTGCTGATATGGTATGGTTTGGTAGGTTTGCTCTTTGTTGTAGGGTTTTGTATTAGTTCACAATATGCCTGGTACCAAGGGCGGCTCAAGGCAATCTGCTGCCTGAGGCAAAGTATGAAAAGGCGCCCCCCCCCCCCCACCTTAGAGAGGGGCGGGGCTTTTTCAGAAATCCAATCAGAGACTGAACCAAACCAAAAAGCCGATTAGATTATATGGAGGAAATGCAAGATGTTTGCACACAGGGCCGTATCGAGCTGCAATCATACCCTGTGAGACTTGCAGCTTGGGCGCACGCTCCCCCCCTCCCCCTCTCCCCTCATACCTCCGTCCAGCGCTGCCTGCTCTTTCGCTGCTGCTGCTGCCCTCTGTTTTTTTCACGGAGGCGCCAGCAGCAGTGAAAGAGCAGGTAGCGCTGGATGGAGGTATGGGGAGGAGGAGGGGGCATGCGCCCAATCTGAAAGGCCACCGGCACTTTAAGCAGGTCTGTCCCTCCTTGACATCGAGTCAGAGGAGGGAGGGACCAGACCTGCTTAAAGTGCTGCAAAAAGGCTTGTGGAGCGCATTTCGGCTGCCTGCTATTGTCCTGCCAGTGGTGGTCCTAACCCCCCCATCAGCCCATTTCCAGTCCTAGCTCCTCATAGCCCATTATCAGTCCTAAACCCCCATCAGCCCATTTCCATTCCTAGCCGCCCATTATCAGTCCTAACCCCCCCCATCAGCCCACTTCCAGTCCTAGCCCCCGCCATCAGCCCATTTCCAGTCATAATCCCCCATCAGCCCATTTCCAGTCCTAGCCCCCAGAGCCCATTATCAGTCCTAACCCCCCCATCAGCCCATTTCCAGTCCTAGCCTCCCCATAGCTCATTATCAGTCCTAACCCCCCCCCATCAGCCCACCTCCACTCCTACACCCCCCCCCTTAGCCCATTACCAATCCTATCCCCCCCCCCCCCCGGGAAATATAAAATAAAAGAACCTGGCCCCTGAAACCGCGGTAGAAGGAAGTACCCTGGGGCCGCCCCGACAGAGCCCTCCTATCTCCCTCAGCGCAGTTTTACAGAGCTGTGAAGGGAGAAAACTCTCGCTGGCAGGACAATAGCAGGCAGCCGAAATGTGCCCCCCAAGCCTTTTCGCAACACTTTAAGCAGGTCTGGTCCCTGTGCCTTTCAGTTTGGCTGCATGCCCCCCGCCCCACCTCCCCCCCCCCCCCCATATCTCCGTCCAGTGCTCTTTCCCTTCTGCTGGTACCGCCGTGAAAAAAACAGAGGGCGGTAGCAGCAGGGAAAGAGCAGGCATTGCTGGATGGGGGTATGGAGGGGGAGTAGTGGGGGGCACGCGCCTGAGCTGCAAGTTGCGCAGAACGCGATTGCAGCTCGGTACAACCCTGTGTGCAAACATCTTGCATTCCCTCCATATAATCTAATCGGCTTTTTTGTTTAGTTCACTCCCTGATTGGAGTTCTGAAAAAGCCCTGCCCCTATCTAAGGGGGGGAGGAGCTCCTTCTCATTCTTCGCTTCAGGCAGCAGATTGCCTCGAGCCGTCCCTGACCATCACACAAAGGAAATCTAGGTATTGTTGTAATTTGATCACATCAAGTTTCCCAACCTAGAGAGAGGGAGGCTGGAAGAAAGGAGAGACAGTGGAGGAGGAGATTGAAACATCTCAAAGATAGAAATGCAAGGAAAGGAAGTTTCTAGAACATGAGATCGTGGTATGAAGCTGAAAGAGTTGGACTTGAAATAGCATTAGGAACTGTGGCCATTAGGTTGGTGTGCGGAGGGTGGAGGGGGGACGCACAGAATGAAGTTTCACCGAGGGTGCCTGTTATCCTTGCACCAACCCTGACCCGCTCTGAGAGAGGAGTAACTCTTTGTATATGTCAGTGGGTATACTTTACAAAATACCCATAATTGCCAATCCCGTCCATTCCCTGCCCAGTTTATGCTCATAATCCCCCAGGAAGAGCCTATTTAAGCACATAAGACAAAGTTCTACATCCTCAAGTCATTTAAAACAGGACTCCCACAAGTCGTTATTCCTTCCATTATTCTTATAGGTAATGTCAAGGCCTCAATCCTAATTCTATTTTCTTTTTTGACCGTAGGGATCTTCAGTAACCTCTTGTGTCTGGATATGGCTGTGATCATCAACTCCCTGAAGAAAGCCCTTCCAGAGAGCTGGCTGCATAACTCTGGCTCTATCACCTGGAACTCCAGAGACCCTCGTCATCCTCCGAGAGGTTGGCTGCACGAATTCTGGAACTTTCTGCAGCGGGAAGCTGGTACCTTAACTCCCTTTGAGGGCCACCACCTTATACCCCTAAGCCCTGTTGATGTAGATGTGTGCTGCGTCTCACTGTCAGAATTAAACATGAAGTCCTCTCTCCTCTTACAAAACCAAGATGGGCACAGCTTGACAGAGGACATGGCCAGGGTATTGGAGGAGGTTGGCTGCACGGTGATACACCAGTGGGATACCAAAGTATGGCACAGACAGCTCTCAAACTACATTTTGACGCCCTCACCCAACAACATCCTGAGGGTTTTTGTCCATTTGGGCATCAGCAAGGTTCTGGGATGTCTTGCTCTCATGTCTCCTGAACGTAGGAAACTCCTTTGTGATTTGTTTTCCCAAGCATCCACCTTTAATGCCCAGGAGATGCAAGTGTTGACGCAACTGCCTCTCTTCCAGAAGATGCCTTCCCTTCAATCCCCATGCAGTGATCTGGTGGCTGCTGGCAGTTTGAGAGCCATAGAAAGGAACACCATCCCTCCTCTTCCCAAAGACCTGATACTTCAGGAGGATCTGCTGCTTTGTCGAGATGAGCAAGACCAGAGGCTCCTTCACCAGATGAGAGTCCAGCTGCTCAGCGCCTCGGATGTGGCTCTTCTATCAATAAGGGCATTAAAGAACAACCTCTATGCACAAGAGAAACATCAAGGAGAGTGCCTCATGCTGTGGGTTTTACGAAATGGGGATTTGCTCTTTAGCCAGAATACATTGTTGAGGAACCTCTGTGAAAACCTGGCATTCTTACCTTCCAATGGGAGCCTACTGCAGCCTTCTGCACTTTTTGACCCCAACGTCCAAGTATTTCAGGTCTTGTTTGGATCTGAAAGGTTCCCTCCCCAAATCTATCAGGAAGAATCTGTGTTGAGATCTCTGAGAAATCTGGGTTTGAAAGTCTCAATAGCAAGCTTGACCTCGCAGGACATTCTGAAAATAGCTGAGGAGGTGAAGGCCACTCAGAAAGCCGGAGGCCTTTCGATTGCGGACAGGAAGGCCAGGGCACTGATCAGAGTGTGCAATGAGACCCGGGTGCTGTCTCAGTTTTGTCAGCCAGACTTGGAAAGACTGTGTAGCTTGGCTTGGGTGTCTGGAAGTTCATCCACACCCAAGCTCTCTTTCCATAAGCCCCAGGAACTGAGAAGTATGAAGTACTGCGGGATTGTGGAGTTGGCTATGCCACTCACAGATGCATTTAACAATGAGGCGAGTGCCCTCCTTGGCCTCAATGGCCCACCACCTCCTGAGAAGGTGGTAGAACACCTAAAGTCCCTCAGTAGGATCTACCAGGAAAAAGATGCTCACTCGTTGCTTCTGAACCTTCACTGCATTTATAAACATGTGCAAGACAACCTTGGGCAGTTCTCGACTCTTCTCAAAGGCATCATGATCTGGAATGGAGATGGCTTCTCTGATCCAAGTGAAATTCTCTTGTCTTATCCAGAGGACTTGTATTTGAGCTGTCTGATAAAGAAGGTCCCACAGGGGTTCCTGATCTACAAAAGTCTCTTCCTTAAATGTGGGGTTCCTGAGACCTTATCGGCTGCAGAGGTTACCCAACTTCTGCATAGAATGGCACGGGATGTTGAGGGAAGGAGCTCTGCCTGTGGCACAGAGGTGGAACTGAAGCTGGCTATATCCATCCTAGACTGGATTGAAAAGGAAGGGCTACCAGCCCACAGATCACCTGCCCATCCCAGTTCAGGTAGATGGCAGTAGATTCACTCTAAAACCACACTCTTGCACCGTGTTCTGTGATATGCCCCGGGAGCACCTGAAAGAACTCTGTGATGATGATGCATCCTTCCATGTTGTTCACGAAGACATCTCGTTGGCCCTCGCCAGCTATCTGGAAGTCCCCCTTCTCAGCACTAAGATCTTGAAGCCTGAGTTCTTTGAGCCTTGGGGACCCTCTGAGCCCATCACGTTGCGGATCAAAAACATTTTGCGGGAGTACAGCGAGCAGGTGGACCTCTTTAAGGAGATGATTCAAAATGCTGATGATGCAGGTGCCACCGTTTGTGGCTTCCTGGTAGATTGGAGACAAAACCTTGAATCTCGAACAAGCCTTGTAGATCCTGCTATGGCATCCTGCCAAGGAGCAGCCTTGTGGTCTTTCAATAATAGAGAGTTCACCGAGGACGATTTCCGTAACATCACACAGGTTGGGGCCGCTACCAAAGAAAACCAGGTTGAGAAGATTGGAAAGTTTGGCCTGGGCTTCAATACAGTGTACCATGTGACGGATGTGCCCTCCATCCTAAGCAATGGTAATCTCATCATCTTTGACCCCAATGTAAACCATCTCCAGAAGCACATTAAAAGTAATTCTAACCCGGGCATCAAATTGAACCTCCAGAAGCAGGCTCGGGTTCTACACCTTTTTGCAGACCAGTTCAGCCCTTATGGCAACATCTTTGGCTGTGAACTAAAGGTGCCCTTCAACTATGATGGCACACTCATCCGCTTACCTTTTAGGACGGAGGAAGAGGCCAGGACATCCAAGATCAGTAGCGAGGTCTTTAGCAAAGAACGGGTTAGTGTTTTAATGGACAGTTTCCAGGCGTCATCCCACAACCTAATTATTTTTCTAAAAGGTGTGCAGGAGGTTACTCTAGGCTATATCCCAGATAACGCTTCCTCCGCCTCCTTGGAGGATCGAACATTGAAGCAACTGGAGCTTCAAAGGGTGGAAGTCCAAAGACTGTCAATACCTCAGGGTTTCCTGTTTCAAGACGAGCAGAAGGCAGCTTCTGACCTTATAGGAAGACAAGAGATCATCGATATTACCAAGATCCAGCATCATCAAGGTTACAGTGGTGCAGAAATCAGAACGTGACACAAAGCATTATCTCCTGCATTCCAGTTTTGGTATCAGAAAATCACTTACAATGTTCCAGCAGGGGAAGCAAATGTTTGCTCTGCCATTGGCTGGGGTTGCCATACCATTGAAAAAGAATCAAGACACAGGAAGGTGGGCACCGGATCTAAAGAATTTTAGCGGCCAAGCCTTCTGTTTTTTACCTCTTCCTATTTCCCACTGGCCTTCCACTCCACCTGAATGCATCCTTCTCCGTCATGTCTAACCGAAAGAGCCTTTGGGACACAACCGAAAAAGGTGTATGGAACCACGCTTTGCAAAGTGATGCAGCTCTGGTGGCCTGGACTCGAGCTCTGGCCCATCTACAGATAATGAACCAAGAAGGTGACCTGGAAGATTATAATTACTTCACATTTTGGCCCGATATTAATCAAGTCAAGTCCACGTTTACAGAAGTTGTGAAAGCGTTCTACCAAGCAGTAGGCAACAGGCTAGCCGATGGCAACCTTTCCTTGTTCAGTAATGGGCAAGAATGGTGCACCATTAAGCATGCTTGCTTCTTGAACTCTGACATAGTCCAGCACAAACAATTAGGTGAGGTGGCCACCAAAGTCTTCTCTGCCATGCTTCGGAAGCCATATCTAGCTGTCTCCCTGCCAGACTGGGTGAAGGCAAGTTTCCAGGCCAGCGACTGTGCCACTGTTCTTCTCCAGAACACCTATGACTGGGAGAGATTCCACAGTGACATTGTTTTTAGTAATCTGAGCTCTTTAGAAACTAACGCCAGGAATGCCCTCATCATTCATGCTATAGATATGAACAGCAAGGAGGTAGACCAGCTTCTCAAGTCTGTGCCATGCATTCCATCAACCCCAGATGGGAAGTTACAGTTGATTGGGAAAATGATCCATCCACAGGGTAAAGTGGCTCCACTGTTTGATAGAGAAGAGGGAAGATTTCCTAAGGGGACGCAATCTGATTTTCTAAATCCTGGGAGGATGACCCGCCTCGAGTTGCTAGGTATGTTGAAAGATCACATCCCCCACAAAAGAATTAATGGAAAGGGCCCACACCATCCCGATAATCTGGAAGCGCAGCAAGGAAAATGCCTATTCTCGAATTCGACACATCCTGAACCTGCTAAAAAACCTCATTGACCAGCCCTACAGTAACACCGACCAAGCAGAGTTTAGAAATATTTCCTTCCTTCCGGCTGTCCTTCGCAAAGGCAGCCTCAAGGCAGGAACTGGTGATGTTACCCTCAAGAAGTCAACAGAGATTTACCACTATCAATCCCTGAGTCTCGTAGACTTGAGTGAACCAGTCTTATGCAAGAGACTTGTTGAGCAAGACTTCAAAATTACTTTAGATGTCATATGGTTTTTGGGTATGCGTTGCGACCCTCCTGCTGAGACTGTGATGCTTCAACTGGAGAATACATACAGAAATTCCAGATCTCTAAGCAACGAAGACCTAATGTTGACCGTGAAAAAGTGTTATAGCTACCTAAACAAGAGAATACAAGAAAATCCATCTGAAGGGCCAAATATTAAAAGCAAAGCTCTTAGCTTTCCGTTTATTTTGGAAGGCCAAGAGTTCATAGAAATTGGTTCCACTGCTCGCACCCTGTCTTTCGATGCAGCTCCCTACCTTCATCGGTTACCTGAAGAGTATCTAGAGTTCAGTAAGTTATGGGAATGCGTAGAGCTCTGTGAGCAGTTTCGGATTTGATGACTTTGTGATTGCCCTTCAGAAGATGAAAGCAGAAGCATAAAGGAAAGCGCCTGCCAAAAAAGGAGCTAGAGTTGGCTATCAAGCTGGTCATTCATGGAATCGATGGGACATGTACCAAGATCTCATCACCCTTCATGATGCTCAGCATATCTTCATACCAGGTCAAGACCCGTGTCTTACATCATGTGGACAAACTTAACTATAATGATACGCCCTGGATAACATCTGATAAAGAAACGCTGTTCTGCCATGAATTGATCCCTCGTGTCATTGCCTTGAAGCTCCGAGTGCCCACCAAGATTCATCAAACACTGCAGAAACTGAAAGTTTGTGAGTTTTCTCAGTGGGTTTCAAATTTTGGGGCCAAGGAAGACCTGACAAGGCGCATCAGCAATATTATAAGTGAGTACTCTACCAAGAGTGACATTCTGAAGGAGCTCATCCAGAATGCAGATGATTCTGGGGCCACGGAGCTCCATTTTATATGGGACAGCAGGACACATCCAAGGACAGCTATCTTTGGGAAAGACTGGGAAGTCCTACAGGGTCCGGCTCTCTCTGCATTTACAACAACAGGCTGTTCACTCCTCCCGATGATATTGAAGGCATTCAGCAGCTGGGAAAAGGTGGAAAAGGAGAAAGATTTGACAAAACCGGGAAATACGGGCTTGGATTCAATGCAGTCTACCACTTAACAGACTGCCCTTCCTTTGTGACGGGGGACAGCATGCTGTGTGTCTTTGACCCTAACCTGATGTTCTTGCCAACATCTTATGAAGGTTCTCCTGGTGGTATGTTCAGCATCAATAAGGAGTTCAAGACCATGTTCCAGGATGTCTACAGCACGTACCTTCCTAAGCTGTTTAACCTGGAGCAGGGTACCCTCTTCCGTCTGCCACTAAGGACGGACATGATGGCAGCAAAGTCCAAAATCTCCCAGCAAAGTGTTTCAAGTGAAGAGATAAAAGAACTGTGGCAGGTCCTAAAGAAGGACGCAGAGAGCTTGGTCCTTTTTCTGAACAACATTCAAAGAATTACATTTTCTGAGATATCGGAAGAGGAAGGCCTTTTGCAGGAAATGTTTTCTGTGGAGACCAAGATGAGTGAAGAGTGTTTGGGTGATCGATTGAACTTCCAAGAAAAACTCTGCCAGTATGCTGCTGCTGATGGAGCCATGGCTGAAGTCCTGCCATACCGGGTGTTGTACACAATGGAGGTGAAATGCACTAATTCTAGATCAGTGACACGTTGGATCTTGGCCAAGCAAATTGGAGTTGAAGGTGGCGGTAAGGCAGCAGATCTTTGCAAAGTCAGTGAGCGTTTGCAGCAGACCCGTCTACCCATGGTGCAATAGCTGCCTGCATCAACAACCACTTCCAGGGCAGAGCATTTTGTACTTTGCCCCTTCCAGCCCTGACGGGTTTTGCCTGTTCACATCAGCGGAAGCTTCATTGTGGATTCTGCCCGCAGGGATATCTGCAAGGAGGATGGTGGAAGCGCAAAGACAGAATGGAACTCGTTACTCGTGACCCACCTTCTTGCCCCACTATATTGTGATCTCCTAACTCATGTGTTGAAGATCCTGGCTCCAGACTTGCGGGAACCACTAAGATTTGAACATTTTTCTAAGTGCCAAAACTTTCTTGAGTCAAGCTATTTGAAATTCTTTCCTTACGTTAATGATGAGGTTCCTCCATTGTGGCAGAAGATGGTTCATCAGGTATACCGGACCATGAGTGAAAAACTGCTTCCACTTCTTCCAGTTTATAGGATGGAGACCATCCAAATTCATAAGCACAGCAAAGAGATTTTAAAGGTTTATTGGTCACCAGTTGTTCCAGAAGAACCGACAGCACAGCCCCACTTTGTCCTTCAGTATATAAATAAGTCCATGCAGGATATTCTGCAACATCTCAACATGCGCTTGGTTCCCCGCTTAAAGTCTTGCCACATTATCTTTGCAGAGTTTATCCAGGTGGATGTGCCTGTCCTGAAAGTAAACCCTGAAACAGTCTGCAGCTTCCTGAAGATCTGCAGTGTGCACCCAGAAGGATGCAGCCTTCCCATGCCTGTCAGCCATACTTACCTGAAAAATGAATCCACTTGTTCCTTGTTGTTGAATTTCTGTCTTCAAAGACCTCAGGAAGAGAATGCTGGATATTTAAGTGGGCTACCTCTTATGGTGACACAGGATGGGGTCCTCAGACTCTTCAACTCTGGTGATCCCAAGTACTACTCTACATTTGATGACCTTTTCCCAGCACACAAACATCTTTTTGCTAGCCTGACTGTTATTGATGCTAAACACGTCACATTGCTTCAGAAGATGGGTTTTTTGAAAGACTTCAGCATCGAAGAGTCCGTCTCTTACATCAAAGAGCAACTGGAGCAAAGGTCTTGGACCTCCCTAGGGAAAGTGCCTCTCTCTCTCAAGTTGTCTGAACAGGATGAGAAATGGCTAACGAGACTGTGGAAATTCTTTGAAAGTCAAATCAACGTTAACAACAAAAAAACGACAAATGCTTTCATCACTTTATTTTCTGACTGTTCTCTTCTGCCGGTGCACTATTGCAATCCCACTGATGGCATCTTCCTAGTGCCCCTTGGATCTCTTAAGACTACTATCTATGAAGCCTCAGATGAAATATCCAAAATGCTTGGCAAATTAGGATTTGCACAGTTAAAGAGGGGAATTGTACCATTTGAGTTGACCTACCACTTCATTAGGAATCATCTTCTGCAAACAAATGATTGTTCTGAAGTTCTGGGGCAGCTGTGTGCTCGGACTGACCTCCGATGGACTGACCTTTGTGAGTGGGAAATTGACCATATGTTGAGGTTTTTTATTGAGGGTATCGATCAACTAAATAAGAATGTGGCTCTGGCAAATCTCAAGGCCCTGCCCTTGTTTAAGACCATCCAGGGGAACCGTGTTTGCTTGAATGTTTTTCAGATGATTTATATCCTGGACTCCAAACTCTTTGCAAATTTAATGACGTTTAAGGAGCTTTATGCACTTGATGACCAGACAGTGTTTCTTCTAAACAATAGCATCAACTGTGAGCTCCAAAAACTATTAGATATCCAAGTAATTAGTGATATAGAGTTTTTCATTAAATATGTCCTCCCCCAACTTTTGCATCTCAATGAAGCTCAGCTTCTGAAGGTCATACAGCTCTTGAAAAGCATTATACAGAGTAGTTATCTGGTCTATCAGCGTCACAAAAATACCATCATCACCTCGCTGAAGACCATCAAATTCATTCGGGACAGTACAGGAGAACTTCGGCAAGCTTCTTACTACTATGATAGCACTGTAGAGGTTTTTAAAGACTTTGAGGCTTCAGTCAAGGTTCATCCCTGAACTGTTCTTTAAAACTCTTGGACTTGACTGTTTCATGTTAGGCATGCTACTTAAAGATCTTGGCATGAAATGTGAGATATCGGAGGAGGACTTTGTTGAGTTTGCAACCCAGATTGAAAGAGAGGCAAGTCAGGGCATCTCAGTAGCCAACCTGGTGCCCAAGATAAAGGTGCTGTTCCAACACTTGCTCTCCTTAAATGAAAAGAAAGTACAAGTAGAATTTATATCTACTGTTTGTAACATAAAGTTCCTGGTACCACTGCAGGATGAATATGAACTGCAGAGTTTACATCCACCCCAAGCTAAGCATGAAAAGCTAGTAGCTCTCAGAGGTTCACTAATGCCACAGAAGGATGAGTATATCAAGTTGGCTTGGACATCAATGGCCATTCTTCCAAAATGGTTTATGCTCTCTCCACAGAACATAAGCCTATTGGAAACATTTGGCGTTCTCTGTGCTCCACCGACAGCCGTGGTTCTGGAGAATATGAAGAATGTGTGTAAAGCGCCGTGCCAAAGCAAAGACCTGGTGAAAATTCGAAGTGAAGTTCTCCAGGCCACGTACAACTATCTACAGAGAGACTTAAGTTTTGATGCTAGCTCCTTGACCAGCATGCCCGTTATTTTGGTAGAAGACAATGCCTTGGCAGAAGCAAGTCAGGTTGTATTTTCTCTGATGGAGGACAGAGAGTTTTGCCCATACCTTTACAAGCTGCCTTCACTGATGGCTTGCTGTAAGGAGCTTTTCCAGAAGCTTGGTGTGGAAGCTGAGCCTACTGTGTTTCACTATGCCAGGGTGCTTGCTGCTATCTATTGGGAAACCAAGGAGAAGGAAGAACTACACGCTAATCTTAAGAGAACTGTTTCTATGGCTACTCGGAAACTCTTTCGCCTTCTAAAAGAAAAGCAAAAGCACCTCAAAGAACTAAAACCTCTATACCTTCCAGCTACTGATGGGAAACTCTATGAATCTTCTGCTCTGGTTTTCAGTGACCGTAGATCTCTAATCACAATGGATAAACTGGATGGGATTTTCAAATTAATTTCAAATATAGATAAGCACAGTCCCTATCATGATCTTTACAAACAGAAGAAGCAGCTTCAATATCTGCCAGAGGACATGCGTCCAAGGTTTCTCTCAGACATAACAGAAGAAAACATTGCAAATCAGTCACTGAAGCCATGTGTTGATGGGGCCAGCTGTGAGCTGAAATGTCGTCTACAGGATATCTTGAGTTCTTCGAGCTTCAAGGAAGGCCTTATTTGCCTTCTAAGAGGTCAATCGAAAGGAGAGATAAGTGAAGAGAAAGCTGCTGAAGAATGCAGTGCCGTATTTAGCAAGCTGGAGATCAGCTGCTCTCCAACACTGCAGACTGTCCTCCTCTATGAATCCAAGCCCCTTCCTGGTACTAATCTTCCCAGAAATGTCTTCATCAGAAAAGGAAGTAATGGTCACTGTCAAGTTTATCTCGAGCACAAGGATAAAATCTCAAATCCGGTAATGATTAGAGTAACCAATACTCTGGCTGATGAAATTAATGGAATAATGAAGAATTTGTTTGAGAAGACTTCTCTGAAGGTCCTTGTGGAAATGTTGGCCTGTGAAAGCCCAGAGGAGATTGACTGCATTTTGCAAGCAAATGAGATATTAACAAAAACCCTTACTAGATTTGGTGCTTACTCCTTGCCTAACGCGGGTGAGGAGATCCCCAAGGAGTGGCATGACTGCTTAGACATGAGTATCCTTAATACTTTTAAAGAGGGCGACTATGTTGGCTATCTGGACCCTTCGGGAAAAGAGCTCTACCTCTATGCGATTGTCATTGAGCAACTGAAGCCCAAAGTCAGTGGGAGTGGTGATGTGCAGATGTATCGGATCACTCTTGATTCTGACCGGCTCGAGGATGTCAGCAACCTCGATTTGTACCAGTTCAAGAGGAGCAGTAACTCCAAGAACAAGGAGCGAGCTCTGGTGTTGGTGGAGAACCTGAATGACCAGAAGGAAATCCAAGACAGGTGGTTTGAGAAGTCCCTTGGAGACATCAAGGAAGAAATTGATGGGAATCTCCGTGAAATCTGGAAGCTGTCCCCAGAAGAAAGAAAGAAAGCTGTCAGGCGCCTATACCTTCGCTATCACCCAGACAAAATTATAGGGCAGGAGAAACTGGCGGAGGAGATTTGCAAATACCTCCAGCAGCAGATCAGGGAGCTAGAGGATAAAGGGTATCACAATCAACCAAGTCACACTGGGAAACAGTACAGTCCCTCACATGGTTTTTCACAGTGCTGGAATGAGTGGAATAGTGAGGCATCTAGGCACAGAGCCAACCGTAATAGATTCTATGCAAATCACGGCTTCTCGTATGACTTCTGGAATCATCACAGTAGGTATCGGAAGCAGGAGAGGCCTAATCCCACCGATGCAAAGAGATGGCTAAAGCAAGCATTGTGTGACCTCCGTGCTGCGACGCAAGATGTTGGTGTTGGAAGCACAGAGTGGGTGTTCTACAAAGTCCATCAAGCTGTGGAGAAAGCCTTGATTGCTGCTCACCTCTTCAGGCGGGGTTCGTTTGAGAAAGACTCCTTCCTTGGCAGCTTGGCCAGAGAGGTGTCTGCTTTCAGCCCTTGTCTACAGAAAATAACTGAGCAAGTCGAGCAACTCCAACAGCATGGAGTGCACAAGAAGAAGACCCAATACCCCACCTACCACCCACCCCCCAACATCCCCAATAACAGCTTCCCAGCAGATAAAGAAGTTGAGGTGCTTCAAGTGGCCCAGGATATCCTTGATGTGATTGAGAAGTATGTCCACACATAAGAGCTGAATGTGAATAAGATGTGATTAATAAGGGGCGACTTGGTAAAAGGAGTTTCAAGAGAATGTGGTTTTCACTGAGTCCTATAGGACCAAATTTCCTGGCAGCTTTGCTATCTCCCTGTCTCTGGCCCTTTTCCATTTGGAGGGGAAGAGAGGCATGGTTTTCCAACTCTTCTCAACTCTAGGCTTCAAATCGCTAATGCAGTGGTTAATCGTGTCTGTGTAGATGCACTGGAACGTTTCTGCCGGTGCTTTGATTGGAGAGAAGTTGAGTGGTTTGCTAGACCAATCATCGTAGCATCTGTCCTTTCACGATGACTTCCGTCTGATAGCTGTGAAGTCAATTTACCAGCATAAACTTGCAATATGAAATTCCATGGCTTTCTGACTTGGAAAAAATAATAAATTAAAGTGTTGGCTACACAATTCTCCTGTCCCAGGGCAAACCCAATCCAGGCCTGAAGCATTCAGATGAAAGCAGTGGCCTAGTCCCATGATAAAGGGACACCTATCTCCCCCCTCAAATCAGAGTGCTGTTCTGATACCCGCTGTAGACATCCCGGCAAAGCTGATAGATTGAATGTAGCCTGAGCAACGACCCAGTGGAGTTCTGCTGACACCGGGTCTAACGTTTTTCAGGTGGCTTCATACTTTCAGGCCACAATGATCCAGTCCTGGTTTCACCCAATCCCACGCCTGGGCCTGTAGTTGTGATTTCTGTAATAAAAGCACCAAGGTCTAGAGCAGAGGTCTCCAACTCCAGTCCTGTAGGGCACCAAACCAGTCAGATGTTCAGGATATCCCTAATGAATATGCATGAGGTAAATTTGAATACAATGGGGTACTGCATGCAAATATATCTCATGCATATTCATTAGGGACAACCGGAAAACCGGACTGGTTTGGTGCCCTCCAGGACTGGAGTTGGAGAGACCCCTGGTCTAGAGGTTTGGGGGTGTAAAACCAGCACTGGTCTGGAGCAGCCTCTCCAGTCGCAAACAAAATATATCACCAGTTGACACTTATATGTGTCAAACAGATAAAATCCAAAATTACTGCAATCTCCCCCCCCCCCCCCATCCACTTTCATCCTCTTACTTGGGGCAAGCACTGAACCGTTGACCAGGTTGCGTCTTTGCACAATTTTGCTAAAGTTTACCATTTCCAGTGTGCCTTATACAGCCAGCTTTGCAATTCCACTGAGACTTTGGTTTTGGTAGAGTGGCAACCACTAGCCTTCGGGGCCTTTTAACAAAGTCAGCCAAAAATCACTTGCAAATAATTTCTTTCTTTTTCAATGTCCAATCTTTTCAAAGGAGCGCTTAGAACAGGGAGCTGATGTGTCTAATGGAAGGACTTTTACCGTGGAATGGTCCCAGCTGTCCTCAGCCCAAGGTGGTTTATTCTCCAGCTGGCTGGAAGCTGCCTTGAGTCTTGCACTTGAGAAATCCCTAGGGCCCCTTCCTGGGGCATTCCCTAAATCTGCTGCTATGGTTTCCACTTTTTGTGGTCTTTGGTGCACTTGAAAATTCATTTCCGTCTGTCATCCCACGAGAAATGTGGATAAGAGAGCACAGTCCTTCCCTGACTCCCTGAGACGCTTCTCTTATTCCTGTAAGAGGCATTGCTCGCAGGAAACGTTAACGTTTGAAGGGCAGCTATAGATGTACCTGTTCTAGCTGCTGTTATTTCGGAGAGCCAAACCATTTCTAGATCTGTTACTCAGTTTGCTTTTTTGTGTTCTCTCATGCTGTTAAATATAGGTGTATTTTTGTATGGTCATGTAGCTGTCTTGGATGTGAACTGTAAGGGGTCTTCTCGTTGGTTCGACAGAGAACTCCCACACAAGCTTTACTGTAAGATGAATGCACTAGTCACCTAATAAAACCATGTTCTTTTTACAACCAGTGCCTGCGTTCATGCTTATTGCAAGAGATCTTTTGTGAATGAGTACATTTAAAATCTCTTGACATCGTTCGTCCATCACCTCAGCTCCATCCTGCCTTGCAGCTCCCCTGCATCCAGCTCTACCAACACATCATCTTCCTGCCATGCAAAACCCCTCGGTATTCAAGGCTAGGGTGTCCCTTTGTTTTTCTACAGTAACAACGATTTTGAGAAGTATTTTAATAAAATAAAAAGCTCCCCACCTCCCTTGAGTAAGCGTTCTTTAGGTAGGTTCATGTCCCTTAGTCTAAGAACTTTACTTTCCCGTTACCAGGGCCCCAACCTAAGCTCTTGTCTTTTCTGGCCCCACAGTAAGGCCAGATGTGAAGAGCCTCTTGATTGGAGAGAAGACAGTCTAACAATTAACATAATTGGTATCTCCCTCAGGATTGGCTTGGACTCAAAATTCTGCATCTCATTTATTGGAATGCTCTGACCTCGGACCCACGTTCTGGTAGTCAACCAATCAGCATCGGTCTCTGAGTTGTCTAGAATCTGTGCACATCTCCTCGGTCCTGAAATGGCAAAATTCGACCCAGTCGCCATGTAAATATATCCAAGTTAGTGCATGAACTAGGCCCGAATCCTTCTCCCAGTAAAATCCAGCCTTAGGTGTCAAAAAATGGTAAATGTCAGACCTTTGGTCTCCTTTTCTATAGAATTGACCTCCTGCGCCCTTTTACTCCCTCTCTGCTCTACCTTTCCTACTACAGAAGACAGCAAGACTTGATCTGTCCATAATACTGAATGAATCATTAAATTCAGGTCTGTACCGAGCCGGAATCGCGCCCTGTGCGACATGCACATTGGACCGGCGCCCCCCCTCCCCATATCTCCGTCCAACCGCTGCCTGCTCCTGTCCTGCTGCTGCCACCGCCTCTGTTTTCTCCATGGTGGCGCCGTCAGCGGCTGGATGTAGGTATGGGGGGGGCACCCAATATGCAAGTCGTTAGCAGCAGCAGCTGTAGAAGATCTGATTCCACTGTAAAGACATCGCGTCAGAGGAGGGAGGGACCAGACCTGCAGAAAGACCCCCAAAAAAGCTTAGGGGGTGCATGTCGGCTGCCTGCTGTTGCCCTGCAGCCGCCGAGAGGACAAAAAGTGGCGGCGGCAGAGCAACAGCAGACAGCTGAAATTTATTAATTTATTTAACAGTTTTTCTATACCGACTTTTCATTGAATCAAGGCGGTTTATATTAACTTCAACTTTTACAAAGAACTTTCAGTTGTAAACAGTAACATCACATTTCAAAAACTTAAACAGATTCTTGTAGCTTCATACTACAAGATTTGATCTCACACGAGATTTTCTGTAAACGAAGGGGAGGGTCAGGTGGGAGTTTTGAAACAAAACTATATACATGGCAGTATGAGTAATGGGAGGGGGAGAGGTGCAGATAACTTGGTTTGTGTAAATCGGCTTGTGGGGTGGAATGGACATGGCTCTGTGTAGAGATGACTGAGATTGGGGGTCTTCATTGAATTGTTCAATGAATAGGGTGGTTTTGAGTAACTTCCGGAAATCTTTTATATCAGTTGTGGATCTTAGCTTTTCCGGGAGTGCATGTCAAAGAGCAGGGGCAGCAGGAGAGAAAGCCCTCATGGAAGTGGATTTATTGGTTCTTGTGAATAGACTAGGAGTTGGTTTTGTGTTTTTAGTGCTGTTTCTGTCTGGTCTCTTGTTTGCTTTTGGTTCCAATGAGCTCTTGTAGTATGCCTGCTGACATGGTACTATTGATCTTGAAGATGGTGAGCGCTGATTTATATTTTGCTCGTGAAGAGATTGGTAGCCAGTACAAATCATGTAGTATGGGAGTTATATGATCTTGTAGTGAAGCACCAGCGATAATCAGCAGTGTTTTGGACTATTTGAAGGGGTCGAGTGGATTATTTGGATAGGCCTTGGAAGAGGAAATTACAGTAGTCCAGCACAGGTGTGATGATTGCCTGGCATACTGTACAGAAGTGGTCTTTATTGAGAAGAGGTTTTGGTCTTCGGAGCATTGCTAGTTTGAAGAAGGCTGTTTTGGACGTCTTGTTGATGTGTGCCTGGAGGGTAAGTTGTTTGTCTAGAATCACTCCAAGATACTGAACTTCATCTTTTATAGTGATTGGTATATTTGAGATCTTGATAGTAGTAGGAAGCGTGACTGTGGATTCCCTTGTGATGATGATTGTTTCAGACTTTTTTATGTTGATTTGTAAGTTGTTAGTAAGCCAGGTCGTTATTTCATGAATGCAGGTTGATATGATGGTATAGTCTGGGGCATCCAGGTGGATAGGAGTATATCGGAGGCAGTGGGAGGCACACACACACTCTCCAGCACCGCTTAAAAGCGGCGTCCCTACAGGGCGTGCCCGCGCCTGGCGGGCCCGCGCCTGAGGGCCTGAGGGCCTGAGGGCCTCGCCAGAGGGCCCTTTGGCGTTGGCCCTTAGGCGGTTGGTCATTAGGCTCTGAAGACAGCTTCCCCACTCGACCGCAAGAGAGAG
Organism: Ichthyophis bannanicus; assembly: GCA_033557465.1. NCBI lineage: Eukaryota > Metazoa > Chordata > Amphibia > Gymnophiona > Ichthyophiidae > Ichthyophis > Ichthyophis bannanicus. Next base: position 43,096,612 of record CM066051.1, on the reverse strand, counting down.
AACAGCCGGCCACCTCCTAAGACAATCCAGAAGAACCAGGGTTCAAAAAACCACAGACCCCTCATCTCTCTTCTAAAGTACCAATCTGGACACCAAAACCGCAAGCCACCGCAACCGCACACGGCTCGAGCTCCCCTGCTTGGGTTGAGCTCGCCAACACGAGCAGGCACTGAATGACGACACCAACTAAACTACTCAGGTAAACGTAATACTGCAACTTCCTCCTATAGACTGTATGACATTTCTGACTGTATTGGACTTTTAAGAAACTCTCCCACAAGTTTCACAATCTGCCTGCAATTTCAATACACTGTACTATATCAACCAAGATATTGAAGTAATGTTTACTGTAGGAATGAAATCCGATCACTCCCATACCACCTGATTTTGTCATTAATTAGATGCAATAACTATATGGATTAAATCCTTCTCTGTAATACCTTCAATTCTCTGTAATACCTGCAATCCTTCTCTGTAATACCTGCAATTCTAAACTACTTATTGTGCATCTCTCACATGGTATCAGAAGTTTCTCCCGTTATCCTTATATTATATATACTGATTGAAATATCTCATGTGTGACAACTGGCAAATTATCCTAGCCTACAAGTAAGTAACCTCTGCCACATTCGCACAGAGTTTCTCCTCCAAGGATTTCCATAACAAATTTTGCACCAGACTCAACCACACAAACCATGGCACCCATCTCCTATATGGTAATTCTCTGCCTCTACGTATCCCTAGCCTCATACGCATACTTACCACACTTGACGCAACACCAGGCAATAGGATGGCATCCATTCCTCATCCATAGCCAAATACTGTTACCCTTACTAACACCGCTAGGCCCAACCTACATAGCTCATGATGAAACCCTACTCAACCCAGGCCTGAACACTGCGTTAAAGGTCACTGAAAAACCCCATAAAAGACGTAGCTCCAAAACAAAACATAATAAACATAGGAAACCGACAGCCACAAAGACTAGAAACAAGCAACAGCAACCACACCAATTATCCCAATCCCCCATCACAATCTGTCTTATCAATGCCAGATCCATTAGAAATAAAACCCACATCATACACGATATCATTACAGACAACAAACCCGATATCCTCTGTGTCACCGAGACATGGCTCACTGACACTGACCCAACAATACTAAACCAATTACCCCATCCCAACTACACAGTATTTAACTGCCCCCGGCCCAACAGGAGAGGAGGAGGAGTACTTGTCATTGCCAAAACCTCCCTCACGTTCTCAAGCCCCTCCCTAACTGAATCCAAAGGCATTGATATACTCAAGATCGAAAACAAAACATCAATACTTTGCTTAATCTACAGACCCCCCTCGGCCCAACATGAAACCCTAGCCACCGCACTGGAAAATATCTCAACCTCTGCAACCAAAAAACTGCGCATCATACTGGGTGACCTAAATCTCCCATCGATTCCCCCTGTACAGGCGGACGCATTCTCTGAAGCCATGCATCAGCTCGGCTACACACAAATCATACAAGAACCCACACATAACAAAGGTAACACCCTTGATATGGTGTTCTTATCACACAACATCCAAAAATACACCAAACCTCGAGTAACCCCAGTCCCATGGTCCGACCATTTCCTAGTCGAATTTGAAATCCACCTACCTCCACAAAAGGAAAAGCCTCAAGCCGACCCAAAAACACATCATCAACAGAGGAAATTCCAAAAATTCAATAGCGAAGCTTTGGTAACTTCTATATCTACACATTTTGAGTACACCACCACAGACCTAGACAAGCTGGTAGCCCAATGGAACTCAGGGATCGAAGCAACTGCAAGACCAACATGGAAGAACACAAACGCTGCAACAAAGACAAGAACCGAACCATGGTACTCTCCCACGCTATCTAAAATGAAGAGAGAACTACGCAAACTTGAAAGGAAATGGAGGAAAAAGCAAACCGAAGAATGCAAGCAATTATACCTAACACTCCTCTCAAGATACAAGAATGAGGTAAACCTCGCTAAAAAGACACACCACACTAATCTACTCAACAAAGCGCTCAACAGACCCAGGGAACTTTTTGAACTCGTAAAATCTCTGACCAAAACTTCACAAAACTCCATCTCTGCAGACGATATAAAGGCCCAGACGCTTGCCGACCACTACGCCAAAAAACTAAACCCGCAACTTCCCACAATCATTACTCAAGGCATGCCACTAGTTCTCACCACTCGAGAAACCACCACTGCCTCGCAAGCAGACCTAGAAACAGAATGGAACACCTTCCAGCAATTAGGTGAGCAACAAATCTTAAACATCATAACCAACTTAAACACCACTACCTCCCCCCTCGACCCGTGCCCAGCCGCTTGGATGAAAGCAACCAAGAAAGACAACGCAAAACCCATCGCGCACATTGTCAACCAGTCTCTGAAACAAGGAATCATGCCGTCTCATCTCAAGAAATCAATTATTAGACCCATATTAAAAAACAAGTCGCTCAGCAAAAGTGACCCTGCATCATATCGCCCAATCTCAAACATAGCTTTCCTAGCAAAGATGATTGAAAAAGCGGTTCAGCACCAACTACAAGACCACATGGACGAGAGAAAAGCCCTAGATGAACATCAATACGGATTCCGTCAGAATCACGGAGTGGAAACACTACTGCTGGCACTCCTTGACAATCTACTTAGGGGCCTCGAGAACAAAAACTCCATGTTCATACTCATATTCATCGATATCTCAGCGGCATTCGATACAGTACATCACAACACCCTTTTGGACCGTCTGGCCTCGCTAGGTATAATAGGGACCCCCCTGAAATGGTTCGCATCATACATATCCAATAGGATGCAACAAGTGCAATTCAACAACGACAGAGCTGATGCTTTCCCCCAAACCCAAGGGATCCCTCAAGGGTCTGCCCTCTCATCCCTACTGTTCAATTTGTATATAAAGCCGGTATGCAGTATTTTCCAGAAATACAACATCAATTACCACATATATGCCGACGATGTGATGCTATACACACAGCTTGACATAACACAGCCTAACTTCAGCCCACTAGAAGAATGCCTTGACATGCTCCAATCATGGCTTCAGCAAAACAACATGTCAATAAATCACAAAAAAACAGAGGTCATGTTCATATCCAAGAAAGCCAATTTCATCCCGCCCACCACAGTCACACTAAACAAAAACATATACGATACGAAGCCTGTAATAAAGTATCTAGGAGTCCTACTAGACAGCAACCTCAAGATGGACAAACACCTCAGAACAGTTAATCGAGCCATCTTTTACAAACTCAAAATCCTTCAACCACTCCGCAATATCCTCGAGAAATCCGACTTTAGGTCTGTTGCTCAAGCATTAATCATTCCCCATCTGGACTACAGCAATGCCATTCTACAAGGGCTTCCAAAGAGCACACTAAGCATCCTGCAAATGGCTCAGAACGTGGCTGCAAGAGTCATCATGGAAAAGAAAGTCACCGACCACATAACCCCAGTTCTATTGGATCTGCACTGGCTCCCAGTGGCCGCCCGCATCATCTACAAACTACTCATCACAACATTTAAGCTCATCAATGGCATCTCACCATCCTACCTCAATAACCTAATCACTATTCAACCTAGCAACAGGAGCAGGAGAACTGTGAATCTCAACACCCTATGTATCCCGACCAGCATAAGATCTGTCAAGGCCGAAACAAGCAATAGGGCGTTCACATACTCAGCGCCAATCCAATGGAACCAACTACCGCATGAATTAAGGCTCACAAACAACCTGAGCGAATTTAGACGAAAACTGAAAACCTATCTGTTTCAAACCCACTACAACTTGATCTAACTGCAATACCCTACCTCAACCAGATCCCCTCTGCCGCACACGGCAGCATATAATCTAATAGCACATAGTCATGTATAGCTTGTACACCTTGGCAATTAATTCTGTACAAATTGTATATAGTACATAATCATGTATAGCCTGTATACCATGGCAATTAATTCTGTACAAATTGTATATATGGGGCCCCCCAATCTATTGAAATCAAATGTATACCCTGATCTGTGTGCTATAATCAAATGTGTATCGTATCCAAATGCTTATCCCGTGTTACGTAATCATTAACTAATCAAAATGTAAAACTGAAAATCTCAATGTACCGTACAATACATTATGATTCTGTAAAGTAAACCGCTGCTGATCGTAGGAAGCAGCGGTATACAAGTGTTTACTAAATAAATAAATAAATGCCATGATATCGTCAGCATATATGGCATATTGTATCTTGTATTTATTAAATATTTTGTATATAGGTTGGATATAGATCTTGAAGAGGAGTGCAGATAGTGAGGAGCCTTGGGGAACTCCTTGAGTTGTACGGAAGGGTGCTGAGGTGAGGTTACCGGATGCTACTTTTTGTTGTCTGTCTTTAAGGTATGATTGAAACCATTTATGGTGGTCTCTTGGAGGCCAATCTCCATTAGTTGCTTCAGTAGAATGTGATGGGGAAACTGTATCGAAGGCGGATGATATGTCGATTAAAGATTAGTAAGAAGCCCTTATTTATCTTGTCTATTCCTTTTGAGTATGTTATCAAATAGATGAATGAGAAGTGTTTCAACGCCATGGTTTGGACGGAATCTGGGCTGGTGAGGGTCCAGTGGGGCGTATTGATCAATATGTTCTTGAAGCTGTCTCTGAACAATTTTTGGGTTAATTTTTGCTAGGAATAGAAGGCTTGATATTGGGCGGTAGGTTGAGGGGTCGGTACTATTAGTTGATGTGGTTTTACGAATAGGGCGTATAGTAGATTGTTTGACTGTTTTGGGCATATAGCCTTGATTGAGAGAGGGGCTTACTATCTTTTGAATGTATGTGCTTAGATCTTCTTTGGTAGATTTAATCCATGTCACTGGGCAGGTGTCCAATGGAGTAGTGGTGGTGTTTAGAGAGGTGATGGTTTGAGTTATTTGTTTCGTTGATGGAATGCTGAAGTTCTTCCACTGATTGGTAGTCATGCAGTCAGCATCCATAGTTGATGTATCCATAAGAGGGATGTTCATATGTGGTGTATTGTGATTGGGACTGTTCTTAGATATTAGAAAATCTGCAAAGGTTTGAGGATGGATCTTGATTTCATCCTTCATGGTTGGGTCATTTGTAAGAGTGCGTACAGTGTTAAAGAGCTCCTTGGGTTTGTTACAGGCTTTAAGAACAAGGTTTGTGTGGTATTGTTTGTTTGTTTATTAGATTATTTTATTCTTTTTGCATCTCCTGATATTACTTCAATGTAGTTTCTGATTTGTTACATCTCCAGCGGCATTCCAGTTGTCGTCATTTCCTTTTGGATTCTCTTATGGTGTTAGAATACCATGGTGTAGATCTAGGTCTGTTTTTGTTGTGGTGTGAGCTCTTTCGAGGTGGGAGTTGGGATGCGGCAAGGATAGTGGTATTCCATGCGTTGACAGCCTCGTGCAGGTCAGTGAAGTCTTGGGGTAGGGACTGAGTGGTGTCTTTGAGGAATTGTTCTTTGTTAAAAGCTTTGAAGCGTCTGGTTGGCTGTTCAGTTCTCGGAGATGTCTGGTGGGTATTGTGGTAGAGCTTGAATAGTATAGCATGGTGATCTGACAATGGTATTGGTGTGGTTTTAGGTGATTTCATGAGACCATGATCCAGGGTGTTAGTTGGCACAAATATTCGATCTGGTGTAGAGCCAGAGCGATGTGATGGACCAGAGAGGACTTGCTTGAGATGAATGGATTCCATTGCTTTGTGAAAAGCCCTTTCGAGTGTTGTAGATGCAGATGTGAAATTTAGGTCTTCTAGAACAATGAGAGTCTTCTGTGGGGAGTTTGCTGCGTATATCATATCTAGGAAGTTGGACGTGTCTTCAGTTGAGGTCTTGGGGGGGGGGGGGGTTGGTAAATAAGACAGATGGATAGGTGCTTATTTTCCGTGCTGATGAAGTCGCAGTATTCAGAGAGTTTTGAGGTAGACGTTTTGAGTCCTAGGTCTGGTCTGGTGAGAATTAATACACCTCCTCCTTGTTTGTGGGTTCTGGGATAGTTGTGTGCTGTGAGCGTTGGCAGTGTTGTTTGATTCAGTATCACCTAGTCTGAATTCTTGAGCTATGACTCAGTAATGCATAGGATGTCAGTCTTATTCTCATGGATGTGATCGATAATAGCGTTTTATTTTGTTGCATATTGATTTTGCGTTGATCAGGCCTATGGTTGTGTAGGTGGTATATCAGGGGTGTGCTTGATTATGTAGATGTATTTCAGGGTGGTTCTATTTGTATGTATCTGGCGGGTTTCTTACGTGGATCTTTGTGGGGAGCAGATATGTAGATAGGTTGGTAGATGGTAGGGAGATATGATACATAGATAGAGGAGGCTTGTATGGCTGTAAAGTAGGAAGTGTAGTAATAAGCATTTGTATGGTGAGAGCATAGGATAAGAATTAGTAAATTAGCATATATCTGTTGGAGGAATGTCCATTTGTACATTTGTTGTTTGCCTTGGAGTTTGTGGGTCTTGTATGTAGGAGTATGATGGAGTTGATGTTCTGTGTTGGTATCCGCCATGTGGATTGAGCTACTCACCGCTTGTGAGACCTTGTGCGATATTTGAGGCAGTAGTGTTGGTTGGTGGTGTGAGATATTTAGTATGGGTCTCTCGTTTCGCTGTGCAGTTGTAGAAGTCAACAGTCCATCTTATCGGTATTGGCGTGAGGGTTGGATTCGTCTTGCGGCGTGGGTCAGTTCTCACCCTGGGGCTCCTGCCAAAGGGCCATGCCAGAGGGCCCTCTGGCGTGCCTTGGCACACACTGAGCTTTACCGGGCTGTCCGCTGACCTGATAGGTCCTTGGGGATCCGATCTGGGAGGAGCATTTCTTCCCGCTCGACTTCCCGATAGCGATCAGGCTGGTGCTGTTTTGTTGGAGGGTGCTGCTCCTTTGGTTGCCCCCTAAGCCTTTGCACCCTAAGCTAGGTACAGCACTGATTACATTTCCTATTCTTCTCTACCCTTGCCATCCTCCTCTACAAAAAAAAAATCTACAATACCCCCAGCCTCATGCATGGTCTCAGCAGCCCACTCCTACAGCCCTATATCCCACCAACGCATCCTGTTTTTCCCTATCCTGCAAATTTTAAAATCCTGTGAATTAACCAGGAAAGGGAACTGGATTTAGCTCATGCTTTTCTCTTAAGGGCAAGGCAAAATATATTCAGATATCTTCTCTCCTGGTGACTCACAAAGTCTTGTACTTGAGGCAGTGGAGGGTTACGTAACTTACCTAAGATCCCAAGAAGCAGCTGGGGTATTTGAACCCTGGTGTCCCTGGCTCCAGCCCACCGCCCTAACTACTAGGTTACTCTTGTACTCCAAATACAACGCTTCTTCCAAACTGACATCATTTATATCTGGGCCTCCCTACGGGACCAAAACTCACTGTGTGTTCTCCCCATTGCCAAACTCACAAAACTACTACCTGCCCCTTTCAGACAGCAACTTTCTGTATCATCTCAAGTATCTTTAACTACAGAAAGAACTCAGCTCAGGCTTTCTATGCCATATTCCCTGTGCAGTACCTTCGTACACATGAAGGGGGGGGGGAGAAATTCTTAGCTAACCAAAGGCATACAGGACACACAGACATGCTAACTGCTGCCTCACACGCACTCTTACCCTGGGGCTGGATTTCGGCATACAGCCTGAGCTTCCTCTGCCATTTCCATTCTGCAGTAACTTGGCAGTAGAAAACAGGAGCCACTGATGCCAAAGCTAAATATTTGTTAGGAAAGGGTGGCAAGCCAGCTGATGCAACAGTAGCTGAAGATGACTTCTGTGCATTGGGTTAGTAGATGTGATAATCTCCACAGTGTGTCCTATCTCTGCAGGCCCTATGCTGGAGCCACAATAGTATGCATTAAGTTTGGGAGTCAGTGGATTCTTATTTGTCTGTGTCCACTCTGTAGCACATTAAGGGGCCTTTTTACTCAGATTGTGGCAAGAGGTTGCTGTTCTATACGTTTAGCGCAAAGCCTAATGCACATTAAGGGCAACAGTGGTGTGCTTTCGGGGCCATGCCCAGCATATTCACGACAAGCTGGAAGGGGTAGAGAGGAGTTTTTAATCGTTGGATAAAACACATTCTGGGCTTCCTCTTCCATTGCCACTCTGCAGTAGCCAAGCAAAAGACATAAAAACGGTTTCTAACCAGTGAGCAGGGCATTAGTAAAAATACTGGCTATTATGAATGGGAAGGGGTGGCAGCAAGCCAATGAGGAGGGTTTCATCAGCAGACAGAACACAGTCTGAGCTTCCTCTGTGAGTGTCACTCTGCAGTAACTCAGTGAAAGATAAAAACTGTATGAAACAGACCCCAAGGCAGACATGAGCTGGAGGTCACAGAGCCAAGATGCAGACATACACATGAGCCCAAATGGGAAGATCACGACAACCCATAATCAAGATCAGAATAACTGTAAAATTATAGATGAAAAGAATTTGAGCCAGTCCTGGTTTTTCTCACAGAAAAGTAGGAAATGATAAGTCCAGACATGCAGGGGGGTAAAACTGATGCCGGCTCTTCTGTTCAGCCCCTGGAGTTACATCCCCAACTCAGTTGAGCAAGACACAGGAGTCCAGTCCAGGCTCTTCTCCTCTTCCACACTGAATGCAACCCCCAGAGCCCATTCCAAGAGGCACAGGAATCCTGTCCAGAGCCCATTCCAGAGAGACAGAGAGATCCGGTTCAAATCCTTTATTCAAGAGACTGTGTCCAGCCTTCACTTGGAGGGCACCAAAAATTAGTAAGAATCCAGTCCTGGGAGCTCTTCTTGCTGGGATTATAGCTACGCTCGATTTGGTCCAGTTTTAACTTTCTTGCATTTGTGGACTTGTAAAGGTGCCAAGTTACCCAGTTCCAGGAGTGAGATGTTTTGCCAGTTCTGGTTTTAAATTTGCATTGCAGTGCGGTCTTTGTAGTCTCCGATTTTACCACATGGCATCAGTGCTGCAGGTCCCATAATGCAACAGGATGAGATTGTCAGAAATCCAGGACTGGTTTACAATCTAGGTAATGGAACTGGGGAACTTGGGAACCCTGGATGTGGGGTGATGATTTTTCCGCATGTGATGGGGCGAAGGAGGCAGGGGTCAAACTCAAAACCAGTTCAACTGGAGGGGTCATTCTGGTTTTCCAATGCCATTGTTTAGCGTGTGTTGTACTGGAGTCATCTGCTCCTCTGACAAGACCCCTTCGGACAAGCCCAGCACCCATCCAACATGGGACCCGCCCAGATGCGAATAGAGAGCCGAGGAGTCTGCAGAAGACGGGCACATGTCTGTATCCTACAAATACTTTATCCTTAACTGGAGCAAGAGAGTCTGTGAACCAGTGAGTATCTGCAGCGCCCAGAGCACAGGAACGGAGCAGGTAGAATAGCTGGGAATGGGGTCTGAAGGGACAAACCTAACCTGGCTCATAGCTTTCATGCCCCAGTAAGTGGGGGTGGGGCAGCAGGACTACAAATCCCAGCATGCATTGGAGGAGAGAGGGGTTAAACAGGGCCAGAATCAGCACCCTGGGCCCATCATGAACTGGGAGCCCCCCCACCCCCACCCCTCGGCAGACAGCAGATGGGAGAGAGGATAGGGTGAGACATCTCACCCCAGGTAGTGCAACCCCCAATCCACTTTTGACTCCTTTTCATGCAGAGATTTATGGCTTCTCACTTTGCTGAGAGGAAAGAGGGGATTTCCCTGTATGTATTGAGGGAGGGGCGATCCCAGGAGTGGATCAGACTTTGGGTTGAGGGCACCAGTGGGAGGTAAGAAAGAGAAACATGAAACCTCAGTGTTTGGGAAGTGCAGAGACTCTGGGCCAGGGTTTCATGGTCAGGGGACCCCCTTGAATACGAACCATCCACAGTGGGTTTCATTCCTCCCCTCCCCTCCCCCTCCTAGCAGCAGGTGAACCTCTGTGGACCGGCTTTGAAGTGCAGGGAGTCGGAGGAAGGGTTTGGAGCGGAGTAAAACCCGGCCTGGCTCAGTCTAGCTGGAAGGCAGGAAGCCAGCTGCCAATCCCACATACGGGTGCAGTGCAAGCTTGAGCAAACGGTTTCCCTGTATCCCGGGAGAAGTCATTTGGGTAAGTTTTGCATCTCCTTTTGGAAATATCGGTGCTTGTGTGACTCCCGGTGCATTGTGGTACCTGTAGTTCGGGCTGCTCGTCTTTTGCCATCAAGTGGGGAGGTTGTCAGACAGCCAGGAGTGGCAGCGAGTGGGGGAGGGGAGTTGCAGGCAGTCTTCCCGCAGTCCTGCAAGGAGGCAGGGAAAGTGCTTCCCTTCGTTTTCTCTCTCAGCCGGAGAAACGAAACTTAAGCTGCTCACTTTCACTTTCCACTGCTGGATATATATATAGAGAGAGAGCGGAAGCTGCAGACAGAGCCCAGACTGGTCCTGCACAGCTGAAGCATCGCATCTCCCAGACTGGCAGGTGAGGCTGAAGACCGCGCCCAGCAGCTACCCGCTGTTATCAGTGCCATTTGCACTCCTTTGAGAAACGTCCCCCTTTCCAGTGGCGTGGGGACAGTGGGACGCTCCTTGGGGATATTAGCCCCTTTACGGTGGTCTGGCTGCAGGGGACGCTCCTCTTTCCAGTAGTCCCTTTCCAGTGGCATGGGGACAGTGGGACCCTCCTTTGGGATATTATTCCCTTTCCAGTGGCATGGGGACAGTGGGACCCTCCTTTGGGATATTAGCCCCTTTTTGGTGATCTGGCTGCAGGGGGCGCTTCTCTTTCCAGTGGTGACACTGCAGGAGGTGATACTTTTCATGGTTTTCTTTCTTGTCTTTTTTAGGTTTAAGAGCTGAAAAAGGATGTCCCAGAGGAGACGGAGGAGGTGGGTGCTTGATGTGGACTCCTAACCTAACTGCTGCTTTTACATTGTCTTTCTTCTGTATCTATCTGTCATCAGGGAGCCATTGTGCATGACTTTGTTCCTTGCCCCTCCGGCTCTTTTCAGGGAGCTATTGGGCACTGTCTAATATTTTCCATAATTAACTTCACTGCCCCCATTTGGCAGGAAGGATCAGACCAACAGTGCCCTCTTGTGGATGGATTGGGGTTGCAGCTCTCTTTTGAGATAATTCTTCCCTATTTCCTCCTCCCACTGAGGTAAAACATATGGTGCCTGGTACTTCCTCCTGCCTGAGTGGTCACCAGGGATTAGCACGGACTCTTTGCTCAGTGATTCTGCAAGTAAACGGCTTGCAAACGAGCGGCAAGCAAAACGTCTCTGCTAAACAAGGGGAACAAGCCAGGTGCATGCGCACAAGAGCCAGCTTTAGCAACACCTCTCTCACACACAAAAAAACAACAGTCTGGCACTTCTGCACATATCCTGAATTGCTATATGGAACATAAACACCAATATTCTTCTGCACAAAAATTCTGCGCTAAGTAATCTTGCTGTTTATGCGCTGGAGAGCATTCTAGCACATGCTCATAACATCTTTCCAATAAAGTGAAGCCACTAGTCCACACCACGATATAATCCCGCTATAAAGGTTAGACCAGGGGCGGCCCAAGGAGGGATGCGGGGCCATATACGGAGACTCGGTGTGGGGCCTCATTTGCATAAATATTTGCATAATGTTACCATACACTAACTTTTAGTAAACATGCTTCTTAATGAGTGTATGGATAAAGAAAGACTACAAGATTTCTATAGTACTATAATCCAGTGCCAACCGCCAGGCAGGGCCGGCCCGTCCATTGAGCGAGAATGTTTTTTGCACAGGGCCCCGCGTAAAAAACATTCTGATCCAAAAGTAAAATAAAAAATATAATAAAAAAAGCTGTCTGCTGCTGCTTCCAGGGCCGCCGCGGCAGAATCGAGTGTGCCGCGGGGCCCCCCTGTGCCCGGCAGAGCCTGCCCTCCCCCGGTATCAGCTCTCTTCAGCGGCAGTCACACGCGCCGGCTTTCAGAGCGCGAGGGGAGAGTTTCTCCCTCGCTGCTCTGTTAAGCCCGCGGGGGCTGATGGGAAGTTCCCATCAGCCCCTGCGGGCTTAACAGAGCCGCGAAAGGGAAACTAGTCCCTTTGCATTCTGAAAGCCGTCGTGTGTGACTGCCGCTGAAGAGAGCTGATACCGGGGGAGGGCAGGCTCTGCCGGGCATAGGGGGGGGGCCCCGCGGCACACTCGATTCTGCTGCGGCGGCCCCGGAAGCGGCAGCAGACAGCTTTTTCTTATTTTAAATTTTCACTGGGCTGGGCTGGGCTGGGGGTGGGGGTGGGGGGGGTTAGGAGTGGTGATTGGTGATGGGCGTGGGGGGGGTTAGAAGTGGTGATGGGCGCTGGGGGGCGTTAGAAGTGGTGATGGGCTATGGGGGGGCTTAAACTAAAAATTGGGTGATGGGGGATTAGGACTGGAAATGGGCTGGTGGGATTAGGACTGGAAGTGGGTTGATGGGGGATAGGACTGATAATGGGCTATGGGGGGCTTAAACTAAAAATTCGGTGATGGGGGATTAGGACTGGAAATGGGCTGGTGGGATTAGGAGGGGGAGTGGGCTATGGGGGGCTAGGACTGGTAATGGGTTGGGGGGGTTGCTAGGACTGGAAATGGGCTGAGTGGAAGGGGGCTTGAATTGCAAATAGCTGATGGGGAGGGGGGCTTTGAATGGAAATGGGCTGAGTGGAAGGGGGCTTGAACTGCAAATAGCTGATGGGGACGGGGCTTGGAATGGAAATGGGCTGAGTGGAAGGGGGCTTGAACTGCAAATAGCTGATGGGAAGGGGGGCTTGGAATGGGCTCGTATGGGAAGGAGCTAGGACAGGACCTGGGCTGATGGATGGGCTAGGATAGAACTGAGCATTGGGTGTTGTGGGGAGCTAAGATTGGAAATGGGCTGTGGTGGGGGCTTGGATTGAAATGGACTCATGGAGGGGCTAGAACTGGAAGTAGGCTCATGGGGGGCTTGGATTAGAAATGGGCTGAGTGGAGGGGAGCTAGGATTTAACATGGGCTGATGGTGGGGCTAGGAAAGGACTAGAAATGGGCTGATGGGAGGCTGGTATTGGAAATGAGCTGATGAAGGGACTCGGATAGGACTGGAAATGGATGGGGGAGCTAGGACTGGAAATGGACTGATGAGGGGCCAGGACTGGAAATGGGCTGATGTGGGGACTAGAAGGGAGCGGATACTGGGTGGGGCTGGAACTAAAAGGGAGCTGATGTTGGGGGAGATCAGAAGGGGATGGGGCTGGGAGAGTGAAATGGAGAGGGGAAAAATATTTTGTGTGGGAGGGAAGAAAAATGTACAATTGGCCGGGTATTGGGAGACTAAGTGGGGATTGAGGATGGAGGGGTAAAATTTGAGTGGATGAAATAGGAATGAGGAAAGAGCAAAAGGAGAAAGATTATTATGTTAAAGCAGATGTAGAGAGAGAATGGAAAAAAAACTAGAAGAGAAGAAAGGACAAATGGACAGCAGACGATGGAGAGATAGCAGAAGACACAAACAAACCAGAAGAAAGTGGCTGGAACAATTGCAACTGAAAAAAAATGCACAAAAGGTACAAAGATATCTCTTTGTTTTGAATTTATTAACTGGAATATGTCAGCTCTGGGAAATGTGCATCATTAATGTCTGTGCTTTGTTTAGTACAAGAGGAAATTAATTTATAGTTTTATTTCTACATTGTTGTTGTACATTCCAAGTTTGGCTTTTGGGGTTCCCAGTTTAATTATTGTCTTCCTGTTTTTAAATTGTGATTCCTGGTTTGGTGATGGTCTATGTTCTGCATGTGTAACTGAGCTGAGGTGTTCTGTTTATATAATTCCTATTTGACATTGTCACTTCTTCTCTTTCCCCAGTAGGTCATGTATTGTTATTCTCTGAAATGTATTGGTTTAATATTTGCAGTGTTGCCTTTTGATAGGTAGGGTATGGTGCTTTATGAGTCCTGGTAGTGCTGTTACGATACGGTGGGTTTGCTATGGGTTCTAAATGGGCAGTGTTTGTAGTAGTTCCTAATGTGCCTGGCGGTTGGCACTGGATTATAGTAATGTAGAAATCTTTGTCTTTCTTTATCCATACACTCATGAAGAGGCATGTTTACTAAAAGTTAGTGTATGGTAACATTATGCAAATATTTATGCAAATGAGGCCCCTTATGCAAATGAGGCCCCACACCGAGTCTCCGCACATGGCCCCGCACCTCCCTTGGGCCGCCCCTGCTGCCAGGCACATTAGGAACTACTACAAACACTGCCCATTTAGAACCCATAGCAAACCCACCGTATCCTAACAGCACTACCAGGACTCACAAAGCACCAAACCCTACCTATCAAAACGCAACACTACAAATATTAAACCAATACATCTCAGAGAATAACAATACATGACCTACTGGGTAAAGAAAACAAGTGGCAATGTCAAATAGGAATTACATAAACAGAATACCTCAGCTCAGTTACACATGCAGAACATAGACCATCACCAAACAAGGAATCACAATTTAGAAACAGGAAGGCAATAATTAAACTGGGAACCCCAAAAGCCAAACTTGGAATGTACAACAACACTGTAGAAATAAAACTATAAATTAATTTCCTCTTGTACTAAACAAAGCGCAGACGTTAATGATGCACATTTCCCAGAGCTGACATATTCCAGTTAATAAATTCAAAATAAAGAGATATTTTTCTACCTTTTTGTGCATTTTTTTTCAGTTGCAATTGCTCCAGCCACTTTCTTCTGGTTTCTTCGTGTCTTCTGCTAACTCTCCATCGTCTGCTGTCCATTTGTCCTTTCTTCTCTCTTCTAGTTTTTTTTTCCATTCTCTCTCTACATCTGCTTTAACATACGAATCTTTCTCCTTTTGCTCTTTCCTCATTCCTATTTCATCCACTCAAATTTTACCCCTCCATCCTCAGTCCCCACTTACTCTCCCAATACCCGGCCAATTGTAGATTTTTCTTCTCCATGGACTAGCAGGATTGCGTCAGCCACACCTGGTGACGTCCTTCGGTTGGTAGAACCAACAGGAAACAGCACGAGCCACTCAAGGCAAGTCAGGACCAGAAAAAACAGAAGAGTGGCTGGTTCACACACACAACCTTTTTATTGACCAAATTAAGGTGGCCTACACCCGACACAGGACCGTGTTTCGTAACAAACTTCGTCAGGGGTTTTTTAGGACACACTGAAAAAACATATAAATAAATAATACAATTATAATAATTGATTAAATAAAAACAATAAATATAAGTAATAAATATGTATAATAAATATATATATAATACTATCGCAACAGGCTTTGGTATCAATTAAGACACAAACTATATTTCTAACGTATCTTATAAATATAACTAAAATTACTTTTTCATAAATTGATCAAAAAATCAAATTAAAAAAAAACACAACGTGTATATACATATTTAGTTAATAATTAATTATTAAATGTGTTGCTTGCAAACGATCTAGAACACAAAAATGACATTAAAAATACACATTTATTAAAAAATAGGTAATAATATTTAAAATAAACAAAATTCAAAATGAAGGATCAGAATGTGATAAGAATCAAGTAATTCTGTTAAAACTGAAAAAAAGAGAAAAAAAGAGAAAAAACTACATATAAATAAATATATATGAGATAAATAAAAAACTAAAAAACTAAAGGGATGAGGAGGACAAAATAGAGAAGGAAGGTATTTTAAACAACTTACAATTTAAAATAAAATATTACCTGGCTTGTTATGATGGTCACACACTACACAATGCACTGGATTGTGTAAGGGGGTCGCAAAAATCCTAAATAAAGAACTTTTTTGAAGGGAAAATTATAACTTAGAGAGAGTCAATTGTAATTGCAGCTAAACAGATAAATGTCCATTACCAATCATTATCAGCAAAAGGGAAGGATATATAACAGACTCAAGACTAAAAAAATCTCTTGAAGCTATGTAGGATATCTCAAAACCCCATAAGGCTACTAGTGTTGTCTCTATTAACTATAATGACATGTATTCTAGGATCGTAGATCTTTAGTACCCTATAATAATCACTGCAGATGCCCATGTCTAACAATAGAGTAATTTTGAAGACTAAATATACAAATGAAAGGAATCGTTTATTTCTTTTTTTAAAAAAAGACTAAATTATGTATTCTTCAAACAATGTCTATGTATATAAACATTTAATCATTCAATTTAGATACCTAACCGGTAATGGTGCCGCAAGGATAATAAGTTAAAAACCTATTCAAATAGGATCCTTCTTTTTATAAATTTAAAACAATAGTAATGCTTACAAACACTATCCCTTATTTAAAGATGCCCTATTCTTTATGGGGTATTTAAATTAAAAAGTTGTTTCTATTTTATAACTGAATCAAACAGCCCGGAAAGCACCACTAGTGTGTGCTTCTTATATTTTAAATCGCACCTCCGTTCTGAGTAGGTTCGCATGTTTTTCGTGGACAGTATACATTGACTCAAGCAAATTATTATGGGTGCTAATTACACCAAAAAAGAGAAAAAGAATAATCTATTTTTGTTTTAAAAAGACTAAGTTAAGTATTCTTCAAACAATATCCATAAATGTAGTCATTTAACCGTTCAGTTTAAAAGGGAGAAATATCTAAACAATGGTGGTGCCGCAGGGCACACCATACCGCGAGACTGATAAGTTGAAAGCCTTTTCAAACAAAAAACCTTTCTTTTTTATAGTTTATAAACAATAATTGCATTTTTATTTTTAGGATATTGCAAAGTCAATAAAAGTTGTGTCTATACTTTATAACTGAAGCAAGGAACCCAGAAAACACAATTAATATACAGTTCTCTTCCTTAAAGCACATCTCTATCCAGAGTGAGTTCGAAAACTCTCCGTTGAGAAATTCTACATTGCCCAGGGCTGATTACCCATTCAGGAAGATTGCACTGCAACGACCATAAACTTGTGTTTTTCCTTCGATACGGCTAATGTATATTACTTGTATTCTAGAACGCATCTCCATTAGGGAGTTTTTAGTGTTTTCCGTTAAAAATGAACAATGACCATAACTTATTACCTGTTCAGAAGGATTGCACAGCGACGACCGTCGGAGTATATGTATTCTTTCAGTACTGCAAACACTTTGAAAGAACGCCAACGCATGCGCTTAAGTACGGCGGCAAAACCGGAAATAAACAGGGGCAAGTCTAATGCAAAGAACCGATGATAAAATAAACCGTAACCAGGAACGTCGTGGCTCCCGATA
This sequence comes from Ichthyophis bannanicus, assembly GCA_033557465.1. Lineage (NCBI taxonomy): Eukaryota > Metazoa > Chordata > Amphibia > Gymnophiona > Ichthyophiidae > Ichthyophis > Ichthyophis bannanicus. The sequence continues at coordinate 43,079,325 of CM066051.1, read as the reverse complement.
AAATTATATAGTACTTTTTTAATAACAATTATAAAACCTAAACCATCACAATTGATGGTAACATAACGAGATGCAACCCTTCATTGCTAATCTGAAAATTAAAAAAGAGAAAGAAATGTCTATATCAAGAGTTTGGAAACTAAATGAAACCCTGAGAAGCCTATAGGCATGTGTCAAACCACAATTTAAACCAAAGGTTAATGAATCTAAGGGGTCTGTTTACTAAACGGCGCACTTGTACGGGGCGCACATGAGCGCTCTAAAAGATGTAGTTAAGTGCTCTTAAGTGCCCCGTACGAGTGCGCGGCACATTAACGGGTCCCGCAAGCGTGCGCCGACAACGCGCACGTTTGCGGGGCGGTAATGTGCGAAAGAGGCGTGCCAAGGCGAAATGAGGGCGGAGGAAGGCCCCCTAGGGGCGGAGAGACGGGGTCAGTGGGCGGAATGTGGGAGGGGAGAGACTCGCCGCACAGGAGCGTGCCCGAATCTGCAGAGAAATTTACCGCCAGTGAGACACTCGCGTTAGAGGTGCTGTGCAGGGAAAAGAAAACCGTTTCCGTCAGCAATGTGCAGCACAATAGTGGAAGCCCAAGAACCGTGAGCAGTGTGATCTATGTGCACAGATCAAACGCCGTAATGTCACAGGGCACTCACCACACGGGCGCCGCGCACCTTAGCGCAGCTGTCAATCACAGCTTCTGTTCTTCACGACGGAACGCCCACTCCTTATACGGCACCCGCTCGGTACCGCGGACCGCACAACACCGGCCTTTTAGTAAACAGACCCCTAAATGATCTGTAACCCTTAAAAAATTAAATTAATATCTAAAAGGGTTAAATAATAATCATGTTAATAATACAAACATTGGCCAATGTAAATGAATTAAAAATATCCAATATTGCACAGAGATTAAGACGATAATTTTAATCTTCTACCAAATCAAATTGGTAAATCTATTGATGTAATGAATAGAATAATCACTAAAAATCTTTAAAAAAATAAAATAAATATAAAGAAACAAGTAAGGATTAAGGACTTCAATAAGTAAAAAACGTATAGACTTAATATTTAAAGTATTGTAATCATAAAATAAATAAAAGAAAAACAAAAATTGATAAAAAACTTATAAATCCAATATTTGAAATGTTATAATGGTAATAACCCACAAAGGAAAAGAGGGAAAAGAAAATTGTACACAATTGCTGAAAATCTTAAAGCTGTGAAAAACAATAATTAAAAAAATTAAAATTGAACCAAAAAAACACCATAGGAAAACAATAGTAAAACATAACTATTGTTTAAAAACTATAAATAAAAAATTAAAAAATAATTAAAAATATAATAAATAAATATAATAAATAATGTGGGAGACATAGCTATAAAAATAAATCATACCTTTAAAAATATATGCAAAAAATATTTAATATGTATATCTCTAATTTATAAAACTACAAAAAACATTACAGAAAAACCGACAGATCTCTTTCTAGGTTTAACCCATGCGGGTGTAGAGAAGCCATCCAAAAAATGTACTTCTGTTCTAACCTTAATAACGTTTTATCATTGTCTCCACCCCTCCAGTTTGGTATTACCTTCTTAATAACAAAAAAACGTAAATCTGAAATTTTGTGATTTTTTTCAAGCCAGTGCTGGACCAACAGTTTGTCTTCTAATTTTCTCCGTATACTGCTCTTGTGTTCTACTATTCGAGTACGTATACTTCGTTTAGTTTTTCCAATATATAACATATTGCACGGACATATGATGATGTAAATGACGTTTGCTGTTTCGCAATTAGAGAAGTCATGAACATAATATTTTACATTTGTCGTAGGGTGTTTAAAAAACTTACGAATTGGTTGTGTATGTAGACAAACAGAGCAGTGTCCACACTGATACTGCCCTTTGTGTATAGAAAGAGGTTTACTTTCAGTAAGGGCTGATGGAACAAGAAGGTCCCAAAGATTCACATTCCTTTTATGTGCAACCATTAGTTCCAATTTTTCAAAACCTGGGATTGCTTGAATTAAGTGCCATTCTTTTCTCAAAATTCCAATGATTTTGTTAGATTCCAAAGAATATTTTAATGGACAAACCATTTTATCCTGAAAATCTTTTTTAACCTGTGGTTTGAGCAGAGCAGTCCTAGAGGAGTCGCGAGCTCTAGTATAGGCTTTTTTGATGGCACAAGATGGATATTTTTGCATCTGAAACCGTTCCTGTAAAATAGTAGATTGAAGTTCAAAGTCTTCTTCTAGCGTGCAAATCCTTCTGGCTCGAAGAAATTGCTCTACTGGCAGATTGTTTTATAGGGACGGGTTATGAAAACTCGAATGATGGAGCAAAGTATTATGGTCAGTTGGTTTACGATACAGCGTAGTCTCGAAACCTGTGCCTTCTCGCTTAATTAATAAATCCAGATAAGAGATCCTTTCCTTATCGAAAGTAACTTGAAAATGTAGATTATCATCCAAACTGTTAATCCACACATTAAAATCTGATAACAATTCGACCGATCCTCCCCAGATAATCAAGATGTCATCTATATACCGTATCTACAACCTGATGTTCTGTTTGTATAAATAATCTTCCAAAAAATGCCTTTCAAATCTATACATATAAAGGTTTGCAATATCCGGTGCAAATGAAGCGCCCATAGCTACCCCTTTGATTTGTTGATAAAACAAATCTCGAAAGCAAAAAAAATTTTTACAAAGTGCAATTCTCGCAAGCGCAAACAACAATGTGGTAGGAATACTTTGATGAGTTTTTCTATCCAAAAAACATTCTTCCACAGTCCGTAGGGCCTCTTGCTGTGGCACATTTGTGTACAATGATTCGACATCCAAAGTAACCATAATTATATTGGAATTCAAATCCTTGAAAGAGGATAGGATCTCTATCACGTGAGCGGAATCTCGAACATACGACCACATCTCTAAAATAAAAGGTCTAAGAATGACGTCTAAGAACTTAGAAACCGGTTCCAGTAGGGATCCTATAGCTGATACTATGGGTCTCCCCGGGGGGTTATCTAAGGATTTGTGTATTTTTGGTATCACATATATGGTTGGTGTAACAGGATTTTTTTACCATAAGAAACTCCTTTTCCTTTTTTGTTAAATGACCAGTCTCATAGGCAGTGAGAACCAAATTGTCAATATTACTTTTAAGGGTGCCAGTAGGATCTTCATTTAATCTCAAATAGAATTTTTTATCATTTAGTTGTCTATTTATTTCAGCTATATATTTACCCTTGTCCAAGACCACAACGGCGCCACCCTTATCCGCCGGTTTTATAATAATATTGGAGTTGGTTTGTAAAGATTTAATAGCCATTTTTTCACCAGATGACAAGTTATTAAATGGTAATCGTGTGGTTGCCTTAATATCATGTACTTGTTTTAATACCAGTCTTTCAAAAGATTCTATTAAGGGGTCCGTTTGGGGAGGAGGAAGCCATGTAGAGGTTGTGTGTGTGAACCAGCCACTCTTCCGTCCTTCGGGTGGTGCCATACTGAAGTGCTCTCTAGAGCTCAGACCTCTCTGAGCATGCCCAGGTAGCCCACCTCCTCGACCCGCCCCTAGTCTGACCAGTCTTCTTCCTTCCGCCTTGTCAGCAAGACGGACCCTGCTCTCCTACAACCTTTTTTGTTTTTTCTTCAATACTAGTATATTATCCATGCCAAAACTTAGTTTAAAAAAGTGCCTGCGATGCAGCAACAAGACTTATGACTCCGCATACGGCTGTGTTTGCTGCGTGGGCTCTTCCACTGATACCAGCAAGAAGAAAGGGCATCGCAAGACTTATCCGGGCCCGGAATCAGTCTCTCGAGGTGCCTCCAGCCTTCCGCTGGCTCAGGATGTGCCCGAAAGGGCCTCCATCCCCAGCCGCGCCTCTCTGATGGCCTTCTCTGCTTCTCCAGAGCTGAGCCTTCCAGTCGCCCGGGACAACGTGGAGGTAAGGCTTGCCCCCCCCCCCCGAAACTCAGTGTGTCTGGGGCTGCCGATCCGGTGCTTAGTGGGCCCGCTACCTCTTCCCCATGCGGCCATGCGGTTGCCAGCGATGGCGCCCGGGGGAAGTCCTCCTCCTCCTCCCACTGCCGAAGGGATCAGTCCTCCAGCTCCACCCACCGCCGTCAGGGTAACCTGGGATTCAACGCGGATGCAAGCCCCGCCCCGATCCTGCGTGTGGTTCAGTGCAGCTGATTCCCGCACCGGGGCTCAACGTTCCGGACCCGGTCCTTGCCCCAGCGCTTGTTCCTGACGCCACCCACCTCTCAGCTGGCCCAGACAGCGATTCTTTGCATCCGGGACATAGGCAAGAGCACAGATGGAGCCGCGAACACCGGCAGCATCGCAGAGGGAGCAGACATAGCAAAAGGCGAGCAGGCAGCACAGATTCCTCTGCAGGCAGCTTTAGGCTGGCACACAAGAGGCACCGCCAAGAGCACCGCCACACTTTGGATCAGCACTACAGGATCAGCGGGGGGCATTCAGCCAGCACCAGCAGGAGCCGCCAGGTGAGGTCATGAAGCCATGCCACAGACTCTGCCAACAACTCCGCTATCCTGAAGCTACTCACACAGATAGTTCAACAGACTGCCCACCCCCCTGCAATTCCTATATTCCAAGAGCCCCCCCCCCCCACGGTCTCCACTGCCAGGTCTCGCTCTAGGTCCCCCCCCCCCTAGAGGCTCGCAGGACCATGCTCAAAAAACTGCACCGGCGCAAGACTCTCCGGCCAACCCATCCCCAGACAGCATAGCCGAAGAGCGGGACATCGAAGCCGTTGTGGGTTCAGCTTCCAATGACTGGACTGCCTCAGAGAGCAGACGGTCCCCAGAGCCTGAAGGGCCCCCTCCGCCCCCGGATGACCTGTCCTACCCCAAATTTATACAGAGGGTGGCATCCGCACTAGCACTGACTTCGCCTGAAGCACCTGAGGAATTGGATCCGGAGGTCCTGAAATAACTCTCCTCTCCCAAGCCTTCCTTTCCTCTACCTATGCACCGCAAGCTACGAGATGACTACCTCAGAGTGTGGCAAACCCCTGCCTCAGGACGCCCCTTCTCCAGAAGGCTGGACTCCAAATACCAAATCCAACCCACACCTGGGTTCATGAAACCACAGCTGCCACATCAATCCATCGTGTCTCCTCTGCGCTAAAAAGGATTAGATCCTCGCGAACCCACGCCAACAACCCGCCTGGGCGAGATCAGAAACTCCTCGACGATATAGGCAAGAAGGTCTTCCAGGGAGCAATGCTTAACACCAGAATTGCCACACATCAGTTTCAGCACATCCTGTTCCAGGACACCTGTGTGGCGAACATCAAAAACGCAATCACGTCCCTCCCTAAGGAGACACAGGCGGCGATTGTGAGTTCACTCGCCGACATCTCAGAATGCAACAAACACCTGGCTAGCACAGCCTTTGACTCCTTTGACACGTCAGTGTGGACCGCAGGTACTGCAATCTCTGCCAGGTGATGGGCATGGCTCAGAGCTTCAGGCCTGAGTGACGACACCCATGACAGGATTGCGAACGCCCCCTGCTCGGGCGAGTCGCTCTTCGGAGAGAAAGTCACGGACGCTGTGAATGTCATGAAGGAGCACTGCACTACCCTACAAACCCTGGCAGAGGACGGCTTTGAGCGTCACAGCGCCCCTCAGAAGGACAGCTACCAGCGGAAAACCTATTACAGCTCCAACAGCTACAGTTCCAACAGAAGATACCTTTCCAACCGGAAGTGGCAAGGTTCGAGGTACAAAGCCAATTCTTACCAGGGACCCTCCAACCAGTGCCAGCCCCAGAAGGACCTCAAACAAAAGAAGGGCACCAACGTGCCAGCAGGCAAAGGAGCCTCCTCCTTTTGACATATCCTCACAGGCGCCCACCCTGTCGCACTTCCTGCAGGAATGGGAGAAAGTCTCCTCCGACTCCTGGGTCCTGCACATCATTCATAAGGTATACCATTTACGGTTTTACGCACCGCCTTGCCAGCACAGCAAACCATCCAGCAGAACCCCACCACACCTACAACGTCCCATGGCAACAGAACTAATACACCTCCTCGCGTCCCACGCCATAGAGGAGGTACCACCAACTGAGATCAACTCTGGGTTTTACTCCAGATACTTCCTCATTCCAAAATGGACAGGCGGGATGCGCCGCATCCTAGACCTGCGCAGACTGAACAAATTCATCATCAAAGAGAAGTTCAGGATGTACTCCCTCAATGCCATCTTCCCCCTGATCCAAACAGGCGATTTCCTGGCATCCCTGGACCTGCAAGAAGCCTACACCCACGTCCTCATCCACAAGTCGCACAAGAAGTACCTTTGCTTGCTAGGGTGACACTACCAATACAGAGTTCTCCCCTTCGGCCTGTCTCCTGCGCCTCGAGTCTTCACAAAGTGCATAGCCGTTGTCGCAGCGCACCTCCGCAAGCTAAAGATATCTGTCTTTCCCTACCTGGACGACTGGCTCTTCACGGCGCCCTCAGCCCAGGAGCTACAGGAATCGCTGCAGAAGGCAACGGCCATAATTACCTCCCTGGGATTTGTCATCAACTACGACAAATCGCAACTGCAGCCCTCCCAGTGGCTCAAATTCATAGGAGCGGTAATCAACACCTGGACGTCACGAGCCTACCTGCCAGAACGCTGACTTCTCAATATTGTCTCCCTTGCAGCCAAAGCCACCGAGGCAGAGATCTCCTCAGCGCGAGCCCTCCTACGCCTCCTGGCCATAGGGCAGCAACGACCTCAGTCCTGCCTGTTGCGAAGTTGAGGATGCGACCTCTCCAGTGGCACCTGTGCTACCTCTGGAATCAGCATTCCCAGCCACTTTCCACCCATATCCTGATGCCCCTAAGCATCAGAACCCATCTATGCTGGTGGTCAACCCCATCGAACCTTTCAGGGGGCAAGGACATTCACCAACAGGCACACCAGGTAGTTCTCACCACAGACGCGTCCAACACTGGTTGGGGTGCACACCTCCAACATCTCAACACCCAAGGGGCATGGTCCCAGAAGGAGCGACGGCTACACATCAATCTCCTCGAGCTCAGAGCTATCAGATACGCTCTCCTAGCTTTCCTCCCGCACCTACGGGACAAGTCCGTCCTCATTCAGACGGACAACCAAGTGGCCATGTTCTACATAAACAAACAAGGAGGGACCGGATCTCGCCCCCTCTGCAATGAGTCAACGGGAGTATGGTCCCTGGCCTCAGAGAACAACTGCAAGCTATGGGCCTCCTACCTGCCGGGAGATATGAATACCCTTGCAGACAGACTCAGCAGGCAGTTGCAGCCACACGAATTTACCCTCTCCCAAGAGGTGACCAATATCCTCTTCCATCGGTGGGGGACCCCATCCATAGACCTCTTTGCCACAGAGCTGAATGCAAAATGCCCCCTATTCTGCTTGAGACACTCTTCACCCAAGAGACTAGCAGCAGATGCATTTGACGTGTGCTGGGGGAGTGGTCTCTGGTGTATGCCTTCCCGCCGATCCCCCTCATCCCAGCGACCCTGCAGCAGATCATCCAGGACAGAGCGCACGCCATCCTGGTGGTTCCCCACTGGCCATGTCAGATGTGGTTCATGCCCCTGCAACGCCTTGCCCATGGGGATCTGATACGCCTCCCCCCCAGAGCAGACCTACTGACACAGAACGGAGGCAACACGAGGCACCCCAACCTCAAAGCCCTCGCTCTCACTGCCTGGAGGTTGAGCGGTTGAGGCTCTCCGCCCTCCATCTACCAGTAGAAGTACAAGACGTGGTCCTGGCAGCCCGAAGGCCATCCACCAGAAAATCCTATGGCCTCAAATGGAAAAGATTCAGCATCTGGTGTGCAACGCACGGCCTCAACCCTACCACTTGTCCTGTCACGCAAGTCCTCCAATATCTCAACACTTTGTCCGACCACAGCCTCAAGACCCAGTCCATCCAGGTGCACTTCTCGGCAATAGCAGCTTTCCATGCCCCGGTAGATGGAGCCAACTCCATCGCATCGTTGCCCCTAACCACACGTTTCATGAAGGGACTAACTAACCTCAAGCCCCGGTCAGACCTCCGACCCCGCCCTGGGACCTTAACTCTGTTCTGCAGCAGCTAACGCAAGAACCCTTCGAACCTCTCCAATCTGCAGATATGAAGTTTACATTCTGGAAAACCCTATTTCTAGTAGGCATACCCTCCGCAAGGAGAATCAGCGAGCTACAGGTTCTGGTGGCACATCCACCATACACACAACTGCTCCAGGACTGTGCGTCCCTGTGGACCAATCCTAAGTTTGTTCCCAAGGTCACATCGGCGTTCCACGTCAATCAGTCCATCGAGCTTCCCTGTTTCTTCACAGAACCTCACTCATCTACAGAGGAGCAACGCCTACATACCTTGGATTGCCTCCGGGCACTCAGGATCTACCTCCAAAGGACACTCCTGGTCAGGAAGGGTGATCAACTTTTCATTTCATTCGACCCGAGCAGGCCAGGCCAACCCATCTCGAAACGGACAATTCCCAACTGGGTGGCCTCCTGCATCTCCTTCTGCCTGGACTCGTTGGACGGCCAAGCACCACCGGCTCAGAGCGTTGGCTACCTCCCTGGCCAACCTACGTTCCGTTCCACTCGCTGACATCTGCAAAGCAGCCACATGGTCTACACCACATACCTTCCAGCGACACTACTGCCTAGACCTCTGATCGAAGGAAGACTGCGCGTTGGGTGCAGCAGTCCTGGCCTCCGCGGTCGGAGAAGTGTCTGGCACCGTTCCAAGGACTACCAGTTGAGAGACCCTTACACATGATGACTTGCACAGGATGACTTTGCACCTGATTGTTCTTGAATATGTTACACTGTTGTTCTGCACTTACTGCACTGTTACTGCACCTTACTGCACTGTGCTGCACTGTTGTGTTCTACTGCACTGTTGTTACTGCACCTTATTATTTATTTGTTATTTATTTATTGTTTTTTCTATACCGCGCTATTCATCATCAGTGTGGTTCACAGGAAACATATTTGTGCAATGTAGGAATCTACAATGCACTTACAATAAAACAGGGTGTTTTGAACAGGGATAACAGGTAAAACTATTTACAAGTAAGTAGGCGAGATTCTACATGCATCTCATCAATATGTACAGAGCATACAGCAAAGATATTGTGGCTGGCAAATCGTTATCTAGGCTGGAGTCGGGTATCAGAGGAAGTGGTTTCGGAAAGGGTTCACTTAGGTGATCAGAGTGGTGTGGTAGGCAGGGCCGGCCCGTCCATTGAGCAAGAATGTTCTTTGCACAGGGCCCCGCGTTTCAGGGGGCCCCGCGCAAAGAACATTCTGCTTTTTTTTTAAATTACATTAATAAAAAAAAAAAGCTGTCTCTGGCTGCTGCCGCGGCCTCCACAGCAGAATGGAGTGTCCCGCGGGGCCCCCTCTCCTCGCTGAGCCTCTCTGCAAGGGCTTTCAGATTCGCAAAGGGAGAGTGTCTCCCTCGCATCTCTGTTAAGCCCGCAGGGGCTAATGGGAAATTTCCCATCTGCCCCTTTAGACGCGAGGGGCTGATGGGAAATTTCCCATTAGAGCCTGCGGGCTTAACAGAGACGCGAGGGAGACACTCTCCCTTCGCGAATCTGAAAGCCCTTGCCGAGAGGCTCAGCAAGGAGAGGGGGCCCCGCGGGACACTCCATTCTGCCGCTGCCGCAGCGGCGGCAGCAGCAGCCAGAGCCAGGTTTTTTTTTTAATTTTAAATTTGCCATAAGCCGATATGGGGGGGGGGGGGGCGGTGTTAAGACTGGTGGGGGGCGGGGGGGGGGTTAAGTCTGGTGCTGGGCTCGGGGGGTGTTAAGACTGGTGCTGGGCTGGGCTGGGGGGGGTGTTAAGACTGGTGCTGGGCTGGGGGGGTGTTAAGACTGGTGCTGGGCTGGGCTGGGCTGGGGGGGTGTTTAGACTGGTAATGGGCTGGGCTGGGCTGGGGGGGGTGTTTAGACTGGTAATGGGCTGGGCTGGGCTGGGGGGTTAAGACTGGTAATGGGCTGTGGGCTGATGGGGGCTGTCGGGAAATGGGGTGATGGGGGGTTAGGACTGGTAATGGGATATGGGGGGGTTAAGACTGATAATGGGCTAGGGGGGGGTCTAGGACAGGAAATGGGCTGATGGGGAGGGGTTAGGACTGGTAATGGGCTGTGAGCTGTTGGGGGGTTAGGACTGGTAATGGGCTGTGGGCTGATGGGGGCTGTCTGGAAATGGGGTGATGGGGGGTTAGGGCTGGTAATGGGCTGGTGGGGGGGGGTTAAGACTGGTAATGGGCTGTGGGCTGATGGGGGCTGTCTGGAAATGGGGTGATGGGGGGTTAGGACTGGTAATGGGCTGGGGGGGGTTAAGACTGATAATGGGCTATGGGGGGGCTAGGACAGGACATGGGCTGATGGGGAGAGGTTAGGACTTGAGGTGGGCTGATGTGGTTAGGACTTGTAATGGGCTAGGGGCTGATGGGGGGGGTTAGGACTGGCAATGGGCTATGGGGGGCTGACTGGAAATGGGCTGATGGGGTTAAGATGAAGTGGGCTGATGGGGGGGGGTTAGGACTGGTAATGGGTTATAGGGGGGGCTTAAACTGAAAATGGGGTGATGGGGGGTTAGGACTGGAAGTGGGTTGATGGGGGGCTAGGACTGGTAATGGGTTGGGGGGTTGCTATGACTGGAAATGGGCTGAGTGGAAGGGGAGGCTTGAACTGCAAATAGCTGATGGGGAGGGAGCTTGGAATGGAAATGGGCTGTGAGGGAAGGGAGCTAGGACTGAAAATGGGCTGATGGAGCAGCTAGGATAGGACTGGAAATGGGCTGTTGGGGGGAGCTAAGATTGGAAATGGGCTGCGGTGGGGGCTTGAATTGAAATGGACTCATGGAGGGGCTAGAACTGGAAGTAGGCTCATGGGGGGGCTTGGACTGGAATTGGGCTGAGTGGAGGGGAGCTAGGATTTGACATGGGCTGATGGTGGGGCTAGGAAATGACTAGAAATGGGCTGATGGGGGGCTAGGATTGGAAATGAGCTGATGAAGGGACTCAGACTGAAAATGGATGGGGGAGCTAGGACTGGAAATGGGTTGATGGGGGGTAGGACTGGAAATGGGCTGATGCAGGGACTAGAAGGGAATGGATGCTGGGTGAGACTGGAACTAGAAGGGAGCTGATGTTGGGGGAGGATTAGAATGGGATGGGGCTGGGAGAGTAAAATGGAGAGGGGAAAAATATTTTGTATGGGAGGGATGAAAAATCTACAATTGGCCGGTTATTGGGAGAGTAAGTGGGGATTGAGGATGGAGGGGTAAAATTTGTGTGGATGAAATACGAATGAGGAAAGAGCAAAAGGAGAAAGATTAGTATGTTAAAGCAGATGTAGAGAGAGAGAATGGAAAAAAAACTAGAAGAGAGAAGAAAGAACAAATGGACAGCAGACGATGGAGAGTTAGCAGAAAACATGAAGAAACCAGAAGAAAGTGGCTGGAGCAATTGCAACTGAAAAAAAATACACAAAAGGTAGAAAGATATCTCTTTATTTTGAATTTATTAACTGGAATATGAAAGCTCTGGGAAATGTGCATCATTAACGTCTGCGCTTTGTTTGGTACAAGAGGAAATTAATGTATAGTTTTATTTCTACAGTGTTGTACATTCCAAGTTTGGCTTTTGGGGTTGCCAGTTTAATTATTGCCTTCCTGTTTCTAAATTGTGATTCCTTGTTTGGTGATGGTCTATGTTCTGCATGTGTAACGGAGCTGAGGTATTCTGTTTATGTAATTCCTATTTGACATTGCCACTTGTTCTCTTTCCCCAGTATTCTCTGAAATGTACTGGTTTAATATTTGCAGTGTTTCCTTTTGATAGGTAGGGTATGGTGCTTTGTGAGTCCTGGTAGTGCTGTCAGGATACGGTGGGTTTGCTATGGGTTCTAAATGGGCAGCGTTTGTAGTAGTTCCTAATGTGCCTGGCGGTTGGCACTGGATTATAGTAATGTAGAAATCTTTTAGTCTTTCTTTATCCATACCCTCATTAAGAGACATGTTTACTAAAAGTTAGTGTATGGTAACATTATGCAAATATTTATGCAAATAAGGCCACTTTTGCAAATGAGGCCCCACACCGAGTCTTCGCACATGGCCCCGCACCCCCCTTGGGCCGCTCCTGGTGGTAGGTGGGAGATTCAGGCGGTATTGGTTGGACATGTGGGGGTGGTGGCTGCGAGATGTCGTTTTGGGTTGGAAAAGTACTGGAGAAACAGGTGATGTTTCAGCGCTTTCCTAAACTGGGGAAGGTTGTTGTTGGCTCGGATGTCAGGTTGAAGAGTATTCCAGCAGGAAGGTGCGTAGAGAGCAAATGCGCGGTTCCTCGTAGTCTTGGAACATTTAGTAATTGCTTTGGGGAGAATGAGGGTGTTAGTAGCAGCGGATCTCCTTATCCTGTTGGGAGGAGTGGTCTGGACAAGGTCAGAAAGGGACGTGGCCGTGCATTTATTGATGGCCTTGAATGTCATTGTTAGGATCTTGAAGGAAATCCTACAATGGATGGGGAGCCAGTGCAGGTGTTTTAGTATTGGGGTAATATGGTCCCTTCTAGAAGCTCCGTGAAGAGTTCTGGCTGCAGCGTTCATTGCCAGCTGCAAGGGATGCAAGGTGCTCTTCGGAAGGCCATGCAGTATGGAATTAATGTGGTCGAAGTAAGGCATTACTAGCGCTTGAAAAGACTGTTCTAGTCTTTCAGGTCTAGCAACTGCCTCATGTGGCGCAGTGTTCGAATTTTATGGTATACTGCCTTTACCATGTTGGCTATCTGGGCGTTCATGTTGAGATGTTGATCAAGCGTGATACCGAGGTATCGTATCGTATGCTTGGTGAGGAGTTCTGCATTGCATACATTCAGTGATGAGGGCGGAGTGAATGCTTGGTTTCTGCAAATGAAGAAGACTTCCATCTTTTTAAAATTTATTTTAAGCTTCTGAGTGTGTAGCCAGTCCGTGACTGCGTCGAAGCATGCGGACAGGCGGGAGAGGTCTGGATGTTCAATTGATATCGGCGTGTACATCAGGACGTCATCAGCGTATATTAGGCAATTGATGTTAAAGGATCTGATGAGGGTGCAGATGGGTTGCATGTAGATGTTGAACAGGAGAGCTGAGAGTGATGATCCTTGTGGTACGCCCTTCGCTTGCGGGAAGGGTGTTGATCTGGAGGGGCCAGAGCGGACTTGTTGCCATCTGTCACTCAGGTATGACGTGCACCACGACTGCACAGTGTCGCATACTCCCTTCTCGGCGAGGCGGGAGAGAAGTAGATCATGACTGACAGAGTCAAAGGCAGCTGCAATGTCCAAGAAAATGTTGTTGTGACACTTCTGCACGATGTTACACATGCTGTGGTTACCATTAAACTTATATGCCCAGAAATGCATAATCTATTGCCTTTGTCCGCATGCCTCCCTCCTCCACCTCAGACGCACCCGCGCTGCTAGGGAGGCACCAGGTGTGGCTGACGCAATCCTGCTAGTCCATGGAGAAAGCAAAGTTACTTACCTGTAACGGGGATTCTCCGTGGACAGCAGGATAAGTCAGCCACCCAATCCCACCCACCTCCCTGGAGGAGGTCTGCTGCAGTGACTCGCCCCTAGCCGGGAAGGCCTAGCTAGGAAAATACTGGCCGGACTAGGGGTGGGTCGAGGAGGTGGATTACCTGGGCATGCTCAGAGATCTGAGCTCTAGAGAGCACTTCCGTATGGCGCCGCCCGAAGGACATCACCAGGTGTGGCTGACATATCCTGCTGTTCACGGAGAACCCCTGTTACAGGTAAGTAACTTCGCTTTCTCTCCCACACAAAATATTTTTTCCCTCTCCATTTCATTCTCCCAGCCCCATCCCATTCTAATCCTCCCCCAACATCAGCTCCCTTCTAGTTCCAGCCCCACCCAGTATTCGCTTCCTTCTAGTCCCCGCATCAACCCATTTCTAGTTATTTCCTAGCCCCACCATCAGCCCATGTCAAATCCTAGCTCCCCTCCACTCAGCCCATTTCCATTCCAAGCCCCCGGCCCCATCAGCTATTTGCAGTTCAAGCCTCCCCTTCCACTCAGACCATTTCCAGTCCTAGCAACCCCTCAGCCCATTACCAGTCCTAGCCACCCCCCATAGCCCATTACCAGTCCTAACCCCCCCCCCATCAGCCCATAAACATTTACCTGTCCTAACCCCCCTCCCCCCCCCAATCAGCCTAGGTAGATTTTAAAAATTTTAAAAAACAAAACCCTGGCGGTTGGTGGCAGAATTGAGCCTCCAGTGCGCCCCCCCCCCCGGCAGAGCCCTTCCTCTCTGCATCAGTCCCTCTCCGGCTGGCTTTCAGAGCCGCGAAGGGAGAGTTTCTCCCTCGCGGCTCTGTTAAGCCCACCGGGGCTGATGGGAAACATGCATTTCCTGTTTCCCATCAGCCCCGACGGGCTTAAAGCCGCGAAAGGGAAACTCTCCCTTCGCGGCTCTGAAAGCTGGCTGGAGAGGGACTGATGCAGGGAGAGAGAGCTCTGCTGGGCAGGGGTGGGCCACGGGACACTCGATTCTGCCAAGCAGCGGCAGCCAGCTTTTTTTTTTTTAATTTAAATATACTTTTAAAGCAGAATGTTCTTTGCGCGGGGCCCCCTGAAACGCGGGGCCCTATGCAATAAACATTCTCGCTCAATGGATGGGCCAGCCCTGGGTTAGACTATGAAAAATAACCCGCCAATAATTGTATTTTTTTGTAAAATGTTTTGGAATGTTGGAATGTCATGAACGGACCAAATCCTTTCTTGTAACAAACTTTCTTTTTTTATTCTCAAAATAGGTGAAAGAAATCACCACAATTACATGTGAACACCACAAAAGCGTAACACGTTAATAAAACAAGAAACTTACTTTGTGAAGAGGCACACACCAGGCTCCCTGAAATCCAAGTGCGGCATGTAGTGTCGTGTTAGGGACGTTTCCGGAGATTAGCACAGGAAATGTGGTCAAATGACAGCAAGACACCGAACTCTGTTTCAAGCTCACAGCACTATAAAGATCTCTGCCCCGAGCGCAATAGCTGAAAAAGGTTCCTTCTCTGAACGCCGAAAGCAATTATTCAATGGGGAACCTGTGCTAATCTCCGTAAACGTCCCTATAACGACACTACATGCCGCACTTGGATTTCGGGGAGCCTGGCCTGTGCCTCTTCACAAAGTAAGTTTCTTGTTTTATGAACGTGTTACGCTTTTGTGCAGCACTGACCGGAGACCTATGAGCTTAACCCTTATCGTCTCCTCGGACCTTACATTAAAATCTCAGCGGAGAGTTCAGCCTTCTCGTCTTCTGCGCGTCTCTCTGCGTAGCCAATTGCTCTATTACCATCCGTTTAAATGGATTGAAATTTGCGGTGTGCTGCCGTTAACACCACATGGGCGCATTTTTTATGCTTGCATTAGATTCCTTCATGCATTCTGCGCCAGCGCTGCAATATTGCCTGTGCTAACGGCAGTGCAGTTTGCTGCATCGAGCTGTCTGTGTGTGTGAGCTGAGCTCTGAGGGGCACATAAGGACGTAAGGTTTGCTACCTGGGTCTGATCAAAGGTTCATCATACTCAGTATCCTTTCCAACAGTGGCCAAGGACATTGCTGGCCTCTGTCTCGCCCAACTTGAAGGTGGTGCAGGTCCTATGCCGGCACTAAGATACTGAGGACACCTCAAGGTTAATATTAATTTTATGTGCTGGTGCCCTAACTGGAGGAGCTGGGAGGTCCCCAGTTCTACGGCCATTAAAAAGAGGGTGAAAGATCTTGATGTGACCTGTCTTGGGGTGGGGGCTGTGCTCACCCAGTCCCAGTCGGAGCAGAGAGTGATGGTTTTATGTTTTTCCTGTCTCTGCTCCAGGAATGGATTCTGCCAGAAGTCTCCTCCATTCCTGACCTACCTAAAAAACATCCTACACAAGTACCCGGATGGAGGCCAGATCCTGAAGGTGAGGGGACTGTCACAGATCTGAGGGGGTTAGAATACCCTAAAAGCTACACTTTAAGGAAGAGCAGGGAGGGAAGGTAGCCATGGCATGAGAGTTCTGGGCCTGGTGAGCTATTGACTGGTCGTTAGGTTTGACTCTCCTCATACTCTAAAGCAGGGGTTCTCAACCCCATCCTCGGGACACATTTAAGAACATAAGATATGCCATACTGAGTCAGACCAAGGTCCATCAAGCCCAGTATCCTGTTTCCAACAGTGGACAATCTAGGTCATACGTACCTAGCAGTTTCCCCAAAAGACACAGGTTCCACAATGCTTGTATTGGGTCAAGCAGCAGTATCCTGGGTCCCTTTTCAATAATGGTTTATGGACCTTTCCTCCAGGAACTTGTCCAAACCTTTTTTTAAACCCAGCTACACTAACAGCCTTTACTACATCCTCTGGTAACAAATTCCAGAGTTTGATTACACGTTGAGTGAAAAAATATTTTCTCTTATTAGTCTTAAATAGTTTACCCTGTAGCTTCATTGCATGTCGCCTAGTCTTTCTATATTCTGATAACGTAAACAATCGATCTACGTTTACCCGTTCCACTCCGTTCATTAATTTATAGACTTCTATCATATCTCCCCTCAGCCGTCTCTTTTCCAGGTTAAAGAGCCCTAACCTTTTTTGCCTTTCTTCATAGGGGAATCCTTACATCCCCTTTACCATTTTGGTGGCTCTTCTCTGTACCTTTTCTTAGCTTAGCCAGTCAGGTTTCTAAAATAACCCCAGTGACTATACATGAGAGAGATTTGCATACAATGGAAACAGTGCCTGCAAATCTCTCATGCATATTCATTGTGGATATCTTGAAAACCTGATTGGCTAGCTGTGTGCTGAGGATGGGGCTGAGGACCCTTGCTGTAAAGTATTTTCTGAGTGCCCTGCCCCACATTGCTTCCTTTTGCTTCAGCATGGGAAAAAGAGTAGGGTGCTGCAGGAAGATTGATCCAGTCCTGGCTTTGCCCCTATTGCATGATGGGAGATGTAGTTTTGCTTATCTCATATAAAGAAATGGCTGCCCATACAACGAGGACTGGAGCCGCTGGTTACTCTCTGTAGGTGAGGAGGGTATGGGAGTCCCATCTACCTGTCTGGAGAACTTGCAGCTGGCTTCTGGTCCTGTGACCTGATATATAACGCTTGATTTGTGAGTTTTTCATGGTTTCTGTTTGGGGTGGGTTTAGGAGCTGATCCAGAATGCGGATGATGCCGGCGCCCGGGAAGTTATCTTCCTTCACGATGAGAGGGAATACGGGACAGACAGTCTGTACTCCGAGGACCTGCAAAGCTTCCAGGGTAAGAGCAGTGGAAAGCGGTGGGAGACCTGGATTCAGGCAGGTTTGGCTTTACGTGTTCCGGTCAGTGTGTTGCACTTCAACTTTTGACCTTGTAATGTACAGGTGAAAACCAATTCAGGGATACTAAATATATCGTAATCTATTAAATTTGATATGAAAGTAAAGCCACCGGGAATGCAAAAGGTTGATTTTTGTGCACAGTTGGAAGCCAACGACTTAGTATCACCCCTGCACCCCTTCCCAGGTTTCATCACCACATGCGCCCTCTGACCCAGCAGATTCCCTGGGGGCTAGCGTGGGTCATTGGGGATAGGCTGGACCAGCTCTGCTGCGTCGTATCATGTCCCTGGAGTGGTAGCTTTTGTCTGCTCTTGGACTACGGGCCATAATCATTCCTTTTGCTTTGAGGAGAAAGGACTGGCGCAGTCCGAAAGGTCCACGTGTGGCATCCGCATTGGGGAATTATTTTTTTATGAACCAGAAAAATGTTCGGTGATCTGCGAAAATGTTCTTGCACTTCTTGGGACTAGAAAAGAGGGAACTCGGGCTCGGCTCAGGTTATAGGAGGCTACTGGATATTTGTGCTTTGCTCGCCTTATCAAGTCCGAGAATCCCTTGGCAGAAGAAGCAGCTATGACAGACCCACTGTACTCATGTCGGAATTACAGTACGGTCTTCCCGTGGGAACGGGCACAAGCTGGCACGCATGTGCTTATTGGTCAATCATTCAGTTAAAAATTTGTCATCTCGGAAGCTTGACGTGTGTTACACCATATTAAATTACAATCTGCTTGATTTTAGTAGTCTAGATTAAGGTGAATGTTTGCCTCTCTCCTACTGCATTTGGAAAGTGTCTCATAATCATTTCCTTTAAGAATTCCCACGCTAAGTGCCAAGTGTGGGGTCGGGGCACCGATGGGTGGGTTTTACCCTGTGTCCTCCCGGCATCTAGTATACCTCTGACAGCAACATTGGGCATTTAACAGGGAGGACCACAGCCAATGTCGTCCTAGCTAGGCTATGGTTCTTATTTTGGGGGGAGATTTATGGTGAGGGAGAGATTTTCACATCCAGCTGATTTGGACTTCAAGCAGGTAGGAATAAGGGTAGAGGCGCTGCATGTCATTTTGGCTTTGAAAGAGGCAGTAGGTAGGGGGATGCTATCAGCCCCTCGCCCACATCATTTTAAAACAGTGGTGTGCAAGACAAGATACTGGAGGAAGGGATGGGGGAAGACAGGGGGCCAGATTTAGGAACAGGCGAAAGTCCCGTTTATATTTTAACTCTGTTCAACGCCTTAAATTTTAAATTTATAGATTAATGTTGGTTCTTCTCTATTGATAGTTTCTACTTTTCTCTGCTTGGTTCTACCTCATCCCCTCTGTGCTGTTTTCCTCTGGTCTGCAGGTCCTGCTCTCCTGGCGTACAACGATGCCATCTTCTCCCCGGAGGACTGGGTGGGCATCCAGAGCACAGGCAACAGTGTCAAGCTGAAAGACCCCAATACAGTGGGGCGATTCGGTCTGGGCTTCAACTCAGTCTATCACATTACAGGTGGGACTAGAAGATGTTCAGCATGGTCTGGGAACCTGGCGTTCTAATCCCAGGCTCTGCCACTGAGTCTCTCTGAGGTTTTCCTCACCCTGTGACTCAGTTTATCCAACTGGTAAGGGAAGTGTACAAATTCTGCCTCTTTGGGTGAAAGTTTGCCACCACCTAATCAGGAGAGCCTTTAGTGATCACATAGTGGTGAATAAGGAAGCTTGAGAGATTTGTAAACCAACATGGATCCTGAGTGGCTGTGGAATTTGGGCTGAAAGACTGAAAGTGGCCTTCTGATGCACAGAGCTTAGATAGGGAACATGAGTTTTTGCACTTGCTTGCAGAAGATTGGGCTGGGACCATGAGTTTGGGCTTCTCTTGTACTGGCATGTGGAGTTTGAGCTGGGAGCAGCAGTCCTAAGCACTTGTTCCCTAATGGGTGGTGGAATCTTGTAGTATTCTGAGACTGGGCTTCTCATCCTAGAGTTAATCAACCGGTATCCAATCATTGATGGCTTATGAAGTACGTTTCTTTCTCTGTCTCTTTCTCTCTCTCTCATTTGTTGAAAGACCTCCCCAGTGTCCTCAGTGGCCAAGAGGTTGGCATGTTGGATCCACAGAAGGCTGTTTTTGATGATGGAGGCTTCAAATGGAGCTTGGATTATCCCGAGGATAAACAGGAAGTTGAAGAATATGCCGATCAGTTTCAGCCCTTCTGGAATGCTCTAGAGGCTATCGATCAAGGCTCGTGGGCCACCATTACAAGAGACAACAGGTTCCCAGGGACACTCTTCCGCTTCCCGCTCCGTAAAGTGGCCTCGGAGATCTCTGAGAACCTTTACAGTACTGAACGGATACAAGAGCTTTTTGATTCCTTTAGTGGAGATGCCAGTATCAGCCTTTTATTCCTTAAGAATGTCACCAAGGTGTCCTTGAAGTGCGTTGGGCAGGATGGGGCTGTGAAGCATCTACTGACAGCCAACTCGACCATTCAGGATAATGGAATTTTGGGAAAGGCCCATCCTAGCAGTGCTTCTTCCAAGATCCTCACCTCCACATGCTGGAAAGTTATTTCATTGCAGAGATCTGGCAAGGATGACCCAGGACGTAATTGGCTGGTGACAACCAGCATAATTAAGGAAGGAAGTTTCCCAGATCTGGAAGACCTTGCCAAGAAACTGAGCAACAGACCCATGATGGCTCTAGCCTACCCTTTCACCAATGAAGGTAGTGATATTTGCGAAGGACGTTTGAGCTGTTTCTTACCACTCCCAGACAAAGAAGAAAACAGGACAGGCCTCCCTGTCCACGTCAATGCCAGCTTTGATCTGACCGATGACAGGAGGAGTATGAAGTGGGTGGAGATGGACCAACAACATGATGAAGCTGCTCAATGGAACCAGCTGCTGGTAGAGAACGTCCTGCCCCTTGTCTACTGTCAAGCAGTGCAGGCAACTGTGGAATTGGTGAAGATCTCCAGAATGCCAGCCACAGTGTCCTATGGTATTTGGCCAGACCCAGTTAAGACTCTGCATAAAGAGAGATGGCATTCCCTGATTAAGAAAGTTTCCCAGGAGCTCCTAGGCTTGGAGGGCCTCTGCTTGGCTTCTGATAACTCCCGATGGCTGAAAACATCTGAAGCTGTCTACCTGCCGAGCATGCAAGATCAAAACTTGAAAAATACCCTGGAAGAGCTCCTCCTGTCAGTGGGTGAGCCTCTAGTGAGGGTTCCGGAACATGTCCAGAGAGCAATACAGTTGACTGCGAATAGTCACACTGCATTAAAAACAATGTCACCCGCATTCATCCGAGGGGTCTTGCGACGAGGTGGCTGGAACATCCCAAACCAGCAAAAGCTTCAGGTCCTTGAATACATCACCAGTGATGGACAGTACCAAGACCTCCTAGGTCTCCCACTCTTGCCCTTGTCTGATGGAACCTACACCAGCTTCCAGACTACAGACAGGGATGGGGTAGTCTACCTGGACAGTCCTCGCTTTCCAAGGTGAGTGAGCCAGGAAACCTCATATTGTATAGAGATGCCTCCTCACCCCTGGTTACCCAGACAAGCTACGCCAGTTTGGTTATGTCAGTATTGCATATTGGGATTTGCTTTTTGGTTTTCTTAGGGGGCTTCATGAGAAGATCAGGAACTAGAAATCCCTGCATGCAATGGGGCAAAAAGAGAAATGGACAGGCCTGTTTATCACCAGGCACAGTACCTTGATTACCTTGAGCTAGAAAGTTCCAGAAGCACATTTATTGCATTTCTTTGAGTACTACCTTCTGCTGCCCGACTGTTTTGATATAATCTTACTTGTGATATATACCCTAAGAGGTCCAATTGAGTTCAGCAAGGAAAGATGATGTGGGGCCGGTTGCCACTCTTTTGCCAACATGACTGCTTGTGTGTGAGGTAGTTCAAATCTTAACTTGACATGAAACTAGGACCCCTCCTATTTGCTATTTAAGGTTATATAAACAAGCTGTATGGAAGCTATCATTTTTCAAAATCAGATAGTTGGTTTATCCAAGAGACATTGATAGGTTTTCCAATGTTTCTAAATCTTTTCTTGTAGAATTCTTCTACCCGGCCTTGTCCAAAGGTTTCCACCTACAGATGTTAAAGCGGAAGTCCTGCAGCGCCTTCAAAATATCGCACAAAGCAGTAAGTCGGGTCACGCACATAGAGCAAACCAAGCTGGAGCTCATTTTCCCAGAATGCTTTGGGAGGTGAGGGAGTAGGCGTGCCTGGTTTAAGGATATTGGGCATCCTAGGGAATCTTCAGTCTTATCCTCCCCCTCCTCAAGATGTTGGTAATTAAATTCAACAATCATGACCATCCCCACACCACCCCTCCCACCACAGTCTTGTAAAAATGCCGCTTTGACCCGGTGAAAAGCGGGATATAAATACAGTTAAATAAATAAATTATTAGAGAACATGCTTTTAAATATTACACTTTACTTTGTATTTATTTATTTATTTAGACAGTTTTGTATACCACCTTATCCTTCAATCAAAGTGGTCAACAACACAATTGGAGGTATACATTTAACAGGAGGGGATAGGACACACATACGTAAAGGCTATCTGCTTATAGCTCTAAATGGGAATGGGTAGTTAGGGCCCTGTGGTGTGGGTAACTGGTGGGCCATTTGGGTGGTATCTAGTGCTTGGAAACTTAAGGTGGTTGCTCATAGGTCTCGGTGACGAGAAGGGTCTTAAGAGCTTTGCAGAAGTGCTTAGTATCGTTTAGGGTCCTTAAGTCCATAGGGAGAGAGTTCCATAATGCAGGCGCCAATAGCGAGGGAGCTCTCTTAGACATTGCTTGTTTAGTCTTGTGATAACCTGTGGGTGTGCTGATCCTGTTGACGTTGTTGGTTCTTCTAGGCCTGTTACTGACATCCTTGATTATTAAATGCTGGAGCGCATCTGCTGAGCGGTGGTGGAAGATTTTGAAGATGTTCAGGATTGTCTTGAATTTTGCCCTCGCGATTATTGGGAGCCAGTGTAGCTGTCGTAAGATGGGGGTGATTTGTTCAGATCTTGCAGTGCCCGTGATGATACGTGCTTCAGTATTCTGCACCATTTGAAGTGGGTGAATAGTCTGCTGGGGGAGGCCTTGGTATAATGAGTTTCCATAGTCTAGAAGTGGGGTGATGACTGCCTGCCAAACTGTGCGGAGGTGGTCTTGGCTAAAGATTGGTTTGAGTTTTCTGATGATCCTCAGTCGGTGGTAGGACTGCCCTTCAGAAGCTGCCACTCAAGCCAACTGCTTAGTCTTGCTCAATGGTTGGAATAACTCAGAAAGTATGGATCATGGTTCACTGGATGAAAATGAAAAGCTTGGGTAATGTCTCCTTGGGGAACAGGGTATAAATACGAAGAAGGGTTTAAGAGAACTTGAGGGATGTCTAAAAGCAAGTCAGCTTTATTTCAGTCATTTCGCGAATAAGTACCCAGGGGAGGGCAATTGTGCATAAATCAGAGAACGGGACGTACCGAGGACCATCACCAGGGGCAGCTCTATAATGAGGCTGTAGCCTCAGCTGACAACATTTTGGGGGCAGCAAAACTTGCCCCAAAAAGACCGCCTCACTCGGCCTTAAAAAAAAAAAAAAAAAAAAAAAATGTTGCAGAAGCTGCTGCCTCCCTGAAGAGCCCTGACAGCTACCAGTCTCCCCCCCCCCCCCCCCCGCTGGCTCAGCTTTGCAGAGCCGCGCGAAGGGAGAGTGTTTCCCTTTCCCATGGTTCCTTTAAAGCTGAGCCCACCGGCGCTGATAGGAAACAGAGCTGTGGAAAAGGGAAACACTCTCCCTTCACGTGACTCTGCAAAGCTGAGCCAGCACGGAGGGGGGGGGGGGCGGCAAAAACTGGTAGTTGTCGGGGCTCTTTGGGGAGGTGGCGGCCGTGGGGCACTTCAGGCTGCCACAGCAGCAGAAGCAGCTGATGCATTTTTTTTTTTTATAATTTTTCAATATCCCTTCAGAAGGTCGGGCTGGGCTGGGGGAGGGGGTAGCACAAGTCGGGAAATAGTAATGGGCTGATGGGGGGAGGGCTAGGACTAGTAATGGGCTGATGGGGGAGGGCTAGGACTGGAAATAGGCTGATGGGAGGGTAGAACTGGAAATGGGCTGATGGGGGGGTTAAGAATAGAAATAGGCTGATCAGGAGGGGGGGCTAGGAATGGTAATGGTCTATCGGGGGTGGGGTTAAAACTGGAAATGGGAGGGTTAAAAATAGAAATAGCCTGATCTGGGGGGAGGGCAAGGACTGGAAATGGGCTGATGGGTGGGGGATGGGAGAATAGGACTGGAAGGGAGCAGATACTGAGAGGGTCTGCTAGGGGAAGAAGGGGGCAGGAAGAGTGCTGAAACGGGGGAAGGAGGGAGCTGGAAAGGAGCTGATATGGTAGGGGAAGGAAGGGGCTGGAATGGAGCTGACACCTGGGATGTACTGAAGGGGGGACTGGAAAGGAGCCGACACTTGGGGATGGGAATGGTAGGTGGCTGGGTAATGGGGAGTAGGTTGGAAGGGAGCTGACGGTCAAATGACACTGGAAAGGGGATGGACAAAGGGTAGTGCGACTGGAAGGGAACTGATTGGGTGGGGGGGGGGTGGCACTGAGAGTGGACGTGAGCTGATACCTGGGATAGTATTTGGACTAGAATGGGCTGGACAGTGGGGAAGGAGGGGGACTGCAAGGGAATGGACACCAGTGGCAGTCATGGGAATGCAAGGTGGTTGACACTGGAAGGTACTGGGAGGGGAGGACTGGAAAGGGGTCTGATACTGGGGAAGGTTACTGGAACTGGAAATGGGCTGATGGAAGGAAGTGAAGAAAACCAAAGAAGAGATAAGAAATGGCAGATGGACCATAAACCTCAGAAAGAGAGCTAAGAGAAGACAGGAAAGCAGAAGCCTCAGATCAGGATCAGCATGATCAGAGAATAAAATGGTCAGACAAAATCATTTTTTCTACCTTTTGTTATTTCATTTTAGTGATTGGACTTTGTGCTATCGTTATATTTTACACAGTATTGGGGAACTACATCTCTTATTTATCTGATGTTGCACTGCATGCGGAGTCTGGCTTCTTGGGGTTTCAGTTTAAATTTTGTCTACATATTTTTATTTTTACTTTAGATTGTGGTTACTTCTTCTGTACTTGGTGAGGGTCGATGTTGTGAGTGTGTGACTGAGGTCAGGTGTTCTGTTAACATGGAGTTTGTACATAAGGATCTATCCTGTACTGTTAATTTGACTTGTTCAGCTTTTCAGATAGGTGTAGGGATGTTCCAGGGCCCACTGTAGTATTTACAGTGACGCTTTTTTTGGATGGGTTCCTTATGTGAGTTTTGGAAGTTTGTGCTGATATGGTATGGTTTGGTAGGTTTGCTCTTTGTTGTAGGGTTTTGTATTAGTTCACAATATGCCTGGTACCAGGGGCGGCTCAAGGCAATCTGCTGCCTGAGGCGAAGTATGAAAAGGCGCCCCCCCCCCACACACATCTTAGAGGGGGACGGGGCTTTTTCAGAAATCCAATCAGAGACTGAACCAAACCAAAAAGCCGATTAGATTATATGGAGGAAATGCAAGATGTTTGCACACAGGGCCATATCGAGCTGCAATCACATCCTGTGAGACTTGCAGCTTGGGCGCACGCCCCCCTCTCCCCCATACCTCCATCCAGCGCTGCCTGCTCTTTCGCTACTGCTGCTGCTGCCCTCTGTTTTTTTTCACGGAGGTGCCAGCAGCAGAGAAAGAGCAGGTAGCGCTGGATGGAGGTATGGGGAGGAGGAGGGGGCATGCGCCCGATCTGAAAGGCACCGGCACTTTAAGCAGATCTGTCCCTCCTTGACATAGAGTCAGAGGAGGGAGGGACCAGACCTGTTTAAAGTGCTGCAAAAAGGCTTGTGGAGCGCATTTCGGCTGCCTGCTATTGTCCTGCCAGTGGTGGCAGGGCAACAGCAGACAGCCGAAATACACCTCCCAAGCCTTTCCGCCCTGTGTGGCTGCACCGCTTGCACAGGGCTAGGTACGGTCCCATTTGCACACCAAGGAACTAAAAGACAGCAAGAACTAACAGCACAGATTATAAAACTAAATTATAACTCATTTTTATTTTGTTGTTATAAACTGCGTTATGGTTCTTGTTTTGTCTATTTCAACATATATTTTGCATCCACAGTAGGTGCAGAGCAGAACCAGGACATTCACCCGCAGAACTTAATATTTAAAAAAAAAATCTGATTCTGATCATCTCACTAACAACAACCACAACAACAACCACCACTATTCTCCTGTACCAGGCATATTGTGAACTAATACAAAACCCTACAACAAACAACAAACCTACCATACCATATCAGCACAAACGTCCAAAACTCACATAAGGAGCCCATCCAATAAAAGCATCACTGTAAATACTACAGTGGGCCCTGGAACATCCATAAACCTATTTGAAAAGCGGAACAATTCAAATTACTACAGTACGGTATAGATCTTTATGTAGAAACTCCATGTTAACAGAACCC
Source organism: Ichthyophis bannanicus (assembly GCA_033557465.1). NCBI lineage: Eukaryota > Metazoa > Chordata > Amphibia > Gymnophiona > Ichthyophiidae > Ichthyophis > Ichthyophis bannanicus. The sequence goes on along the minus strand of CM066051.1, from coordinate 43,053,367 downwards.
CTGACCTCAGTCACACACTCGCAACATCGACCCTCACCAAGTACAGAATAAGTAACCACAATCTAAAGTAAAAATAACATGTAGACTAAATTTAAATTGAAACTCCAAGAAGCCAGAGTCCACATGCAGTGCAACATCAGATAAATAAGAGATGCAGTTCCCCAAAACTGTGTAAAATATAAAGATAGCGCAAAGTCCAATCACTAAAATTAAATAAAATTATTTTTTCTACCTTTGTTGTCTGACCATTTTATTCTCTGATCATGCTGGTCCTCATCTGAGGCTTCTGCTTTCCTGTCTTCTCTTAGCTCTCTTTCTGTGGTCTATGGTCCATGGTCTATCTGCCATTTCTTATCTCTTCTTTGGTTTTCTTCACTTCCTTCCATCAGTTCATTTCCAGTTCCAGTAACCCTCCCCAGTATCAGCCCCCTTTCCAGTCCTTCCCTCCCAGTACGTTCCAATGTCAACTGCCTTGCATTCCCACAACTGCAACTGGTGTCCATTCCCTTCCAGTCCCCCTCCTTCCCCACTGTCCAGCCCCTTCTAGTCCAAATACCATCCCAGGTATCAGCTCACATCCACTCTCAGTGCCACCCTCCAGGTCAGTTCCCTTGCAGTCGCCCTACCCTCTGTCCATCCCCCTTCCAGTGCCATTCGCATGTCAGCTCCCATCCAGCCTCCTCCCCATTACCCAGCCACATACTACTCCCATCCCCAAGTGTCAGCTCCCTTCCAATACCCCTTCAGTACATCCGAGGTTTCAGCTCCTTTCCAGCCCCCTCCTTCCCCCTTGTCAGCTCCCTTCGTGCCCCCTCCTTCCCCTGGCAGACCCTCCCATTATCTGCTCCCTTCCAGTCCCATTCTACCATCCTCCCGCATTAGCCCATTTGTAGCCCTAGCCCCTAGTTTTCTTCCAGGGCCAGCAGCACCCTTCCCAATTAGCCCATTACCAGTCCTAAATCCCCCATCAGCCCATTTCCATTCCTTGCCCCCCATAGCCCATTATCAGTCCTAACCCCCCCCATCAGCCCATTTCCAATCCTAGCCCCCCATAGGCTACTTCCAGTCCTAGCCCCTGCCATCAGCCCATTTCCAGTCCTAGCCCCTGCCATCAGCCCATTTCCAGTCCTAACCCCCCTATCAGCCCATTTCCAGTCTTAGCCTCCCCAGAGCTCATTATCAGTCCTAACCCCCCCATCAGCCCATTTCCAGTTCTAAATACCCCCCATCTGCCCACTTCCAGCCCTAATCTCCCCCAATCAGCCCATTTCCAGTACTTGCCCCCCATTGCCCCTTACCCGTCCTAAACACCCCCCATCAGCCCACCTCCAGTCCTAACCCCCCCCCCTTAGCCCATTACCAATCCTACCCTCCCCTCCCCCCCCCCCCACCGGGAAATATTAAAAAAAAAATCCTCGCCCCTGAAACCGTGGCAGCAGGAAGTACCCTGGGGCCGCCCCGGCAGAGCCCTCCTATCTCCCTCAGCGCGGTTTTACAGAGCCGTGAAGGGAGAAGACTCTCCCTTCACAGCTCTGTAAGCTGCGCTGAGGGAGATAGGAGAGTTATGCCGGGGCGGCCCCGCGACCAGGTACATCCTGCTGCAACGGCTCCTCTCCTCGTTGTTCTTTTGAAGGCCAGCAGGAAGGATCCCTGTGCGCTGTGGACTGCGGAGCCTTCCAGCGTCTGTGAAGGACCCCGTGCGGCTTTGTCCCGCCCCCAAAGGAAGTTACAACATGTAACTTCCTTTGGGGGCGGGACAAAGCTGCACAGAGTCTTTCACAGGCGCGGGAAGGCTCCGCACCGGGTTTGTTTTCTTTTTTGGGGATTTTGTTTTTAATTTTTGAAGGCGAAGTGAGGCGGCTGTTTTGGGGGCATTTTTTTACCGCCCTCAAGACTTTGCCGCCTGAGCCTCCCCTGCCTGGTACTGGAGAATAGTGATTGTTGTTGCTAGTGAGATGATCAGAATCAGATTTTTTTTTTTGTAAATATTGAGTTCTTTTTGTGAATGTTCTGGTTCTGCTCTGCATCCACTGTGGATGCAAAATATATGTTGAAAAAGAAAAAGCAAGAACCATAACGCAGTTTATAACAACAAAATAAAAATAAGTTATAATTTAGTTTTATAAACTGCACTTTTGGTTCTTACTCTCTTTTAGTTCCTTGGTTTGCAAACAGGACCGTACCTAGCCCTGTGCAAGCGGTGCAGCTGCAGAGAGCGCAAAGGCTTGGGGGGGCGCATTTCAGCTGTCTGCTTTTGCCCTGCCATCGCTGGCAGGACAATAGCAGGCAGCCGAAATGCGCCTCACAAGCCTTTTCGCAGCACTTTAAGCAGGTCTGGTCCCTGTGCCTTTCAGGTCGGACGCATGCCCCCCTCCCCTCCCCCCCCATACCTCCGTCCAGTGCTGTCTGCTATTTCCCTTCTGTTGGTACCGCTGTGAAAAAAACAGAGGGCGGTAGCAGCAGGTAAAGAGCAGGCATTGCTGGATGGAGGTATGGGAGGGAGTGGGGGGGGGGCACGCGCCTGAGTTGCAAGTCGCGCAGGATGCAATTGCAGCTCGGTACGACCCTGTGTGCAAACATCTTGCATTCCCTCCATGTAATTTAATCGGCTTTTTTGTTTGGTTCAGTCCCTGATTGGAGTTCTGAAAAAGCCCCGCCCCTCTCTAAGGGGGGAGGAGCTCCTTCTCATTCTTCGCTTCAGGCAGCAGATTGCCTTGAGCCGCCCCTGACCATCACACAAAGGAAATCTAGGTATTGTTGTAATTTGATCACATCAAGTTTCCCAACCTTGCTATTAGAGAGAGGGCGGCTGGAAGAAAGGAGAGACAGTGGAGGAGATGATTGAAACATCTCAAAGATAGAAATGAAAGAGAGATTCTTCTTGGTGAAAGGAAGTTTCTAGAACATGAGATCGTGGTATGAAGCTGAAAGAGTTGGACTTGAAATAACATTAGGAACTGTGGCCATTAGGTTGGTGTGCGGAGGGTGGAGGGGGGACGCACAGAATGAAGTTTCACCGAGGGTGCCTGTTATCCTTGCACCAACCCTGACCCCCTCTGAGACAGGAGTAACTCTGTGTATATGTCAGTGGCAGTGGGTATACTTTACAAGATACCCATAACTGCCAATCCCGTCTATTCTCTGCCCAGTTTATGCTCATAATCCCCCAGGAAGAGCCTATTTAAGCACATAAGACAAAGTTCTACATCCTCAAGTCAATTAAAACAGGACTCCAACAAGTCATTATTCCTTCCGTTATTCTTATAGGTAATGTCAAGGCCTCAATCCTAATTCTACTTTCTTTTTTTGACTGTAGGGATCTTCAGTAACCTCTTGTGTCTGGACATGGCTGTGATCATCAACTCCCTGAAGAAAGCCCTTCCAGAGAGCTGGCTGCAGAACTCTGGCTCTATCACCTGGAACTCCAGAGACCCTCGTCATCCTCCGAGAGGTTGGCTGCACGAATTCTGGAACTTTCTGCAGCGGGAAGCTGGTACCTTAACTCCCTTTGAGGGCCACCACCTTATACCCCTAAGCCCTGTTGATGTAGATGTGTGCTGCGTCTCACTGTCAGAATTAAACATGAAGTCCTCTCTCCTCTTACAAAACCAAGATGGGCACAGCTTGACAGAGGACATGGCCAAGGTATTGAAGGAGGTTGGCTGCACGGTGATACACCAGTGGGATACCAAAGTATGGCACAGACAACTCTCAAACTACATTTTGGCACCCTCACCCAACAACATCCTGAGGGTTTTTGTCCATTTGGGCATCAGCAAGGTTCTGGGATGTCTTGCTCTCATGTCTCCTGAACGTAGGAAACTCCTTTGTGATTTGCTTTCCCAAGCATCCACCTTTAATGCCCAGGAGATGCAAGTGTTGATGCAACTGCCTCTCTTCCAGAAGATGCCTTCCCTTCAATCCCCATGTAGTGATCTGGTGGCTGCTGGCAGTTTGAGAGCCATAGAAAGGAATGCCATCCCTCCTCTTCCCAAAGACCTTATACTTCCGGAGGATCTGCTGCTTTGTCGAGATGAGCAAGACCAGAGGCTCCTTCACCAGATGAGAGTCCAGCTGCTCAATGCCTCGGATGTGGCCCTTCTATCAATAAGGGCATTAAAGAACAACCTCTACGCACAAGAGAAAAATCAAGGAGAGTGCCTCATGCTGTGGGTTTTGCGAAATGGGGATTTGCTCTTTAGCCAGAATACGTCATTGAGGAGCCTCTGTGAAAACCTGGCATTCCTACCATCCAATGGGAACCTACTCCAGCCATCTGCTCTTTTTGACCCCAATGTCCAAGTATTTCAGATCTTGTTTGGATCTGAAAGGTTCCCTCCCCAAATCTATCAGGAAGAATCTGTGTTGAGATCTCTGAGAAATATGGGTTTGAAAGTCTCAATAGCAAGCTTGAGCTCGCAGGACATTCTGAAAATAGCTGAGGAGGTGAAGGTCACTCAGACAGCCGGAGGCCTTTCAACTGCAGACAGAAAGGCCAGGGCACTGATCGGAGTGTGCAATGAGACCCGGGTGCTGTCTCAGTTTTGTCAGCCAGACTTGGAAAGACTGTGTAGCTTGGCTTGGGTGCCTGGAAGTTCATCCACACCCAAGCTCTCTTTCCATAAGCCCCGGGAACTGAGAAGTATGAAGTACTGCGGGATTGTGGAGTTGGCTATGCCGCTCACAGATGCATTTAACAATGAGGCGAGTGCCCTCCTTGGCCTCAATGGCCCACCACCTCCTGAGAAGGTGGTAGAACACCTAAAGTCCCTCAGTAGGATCTACCAGGAAAAAGATGCTCACTCGTTGCTTCTGAACCTTCACTGCATTTATAAACATGTGCAAGACAACATTGGGCAGTTCTCGACTCTTCTCAAAAGCATCATGATCTGGAACGGAGATGGCTTCTCTGATCCAAGTGAAATTCTCTTGTCTTATCCAGAGGACTTGTATTTGAGCTGTCTGATAAAGAAGGTCCCACAGGGGTTCCTGATCTACAAAAGTCTCTTCCTTAAATGTGGGGTATCTGAGACCTTATCGGCTGCAGAGGTTACCCAACTTCTGCACAGAATGGCACGGGATGCTGAGGGAAGGAGCTCTGCCTGTGGCACAGAGGTGGAACTGAAGTTGGCTATATCCATCCTGGACTGGATGAAAAGGAAGGGCCACCAGCACACAGATCACCTGCCCATCCCAGTTCAGGCAGATGGTGGTAGATTCACTCTAAAACCACTCTCTTGCACCGTGTTCTGTGATATGCCCAGGGAGCACCTGAAAGAACTCTGTGGTGATGACGCATCCTTCCATGTTGTTCACGAAGACATCTCGTTGGCCCTTGCCAGTTATCTGAAAGTCCCCCTTCTCAGCACTATGATATTGAAGCCTGAGTTCTTTGAGGCCTGGGGACCCTCTGAGCCCATCACGCTGCGGATCAAAAACATTTTGCGGGAGTACAGCGAGCAGGTGGACCTCTTTAAGGAGATGATTCAAAATGCAGATGATGCAGGTGCCACCGTTTGTGGCTTCCTGGTAGATTGGAGACAAAACCTTGAATCTCGAACAAGCCTCGTAGATCCTGCTATGGCATCCTGCCAAGGAGCAGCCTTGTGGTCTTTCAATAATAGAGAGTTCACCGAGGAAGATTTCCGTAACATCACACGAGTTGGGGCCGCTACCAAAGAAAACCAGGTTGAGAAGATTGGAAAGTTTGGCCTGGGCTTCAATACAGTGTACCATGTGACGGATGTGCCCTCCATCCTAAGCAATGGTAATCTCATCATCTTTGACCCCAATGTAAACCATCTCCAGAAGCACATTAAAAGTAATTCTAACCCAGGCATCAAATTGAACCTCCAGAAGCAGGCTCGGGCTCTACACCTTTTTGCTGACCAGTTCAGCCCTTATGGCAACATCTTTGGCTGTGAACTAAAGGTGCCCTTCAACTATGATGGCACACTCATCCGCTTACCTTTTAGGACGGAGGAAGAGGCCAGGACATCCAAGATCAGTAGCGAGGTCTTTAGCAAAGAACGGGTTAGTGTTTTAATGGACAGTTTCCAGGCGTCATCCCACAACCTAATTATTTTTCTAAAAAATGTGCAAGAGGTTACTCTAGGCTATATCCCAGATAACGCTTCCTCCTCCTCCTTGGAGGATCAAACATTGAAGCAACTGGAGCTGCAAAGGGTGGAAGTCCAAAGACTGTCAATACCTCAGGGTTTCCTGTTTCAAGACGAGCAGAAGGCAGCTTCTGACCTTATAGGAAGACAAGAGATCATCGATATTACCAGATCCAGCATCATCAAGGTTACAGTGGTGCAGAAATCAGAACGTGACACAAAGCATTATCTCCTGCATTCTAGTTTTGGTATCAGAAAATCACTTACAATGTTCCAGCAGAGTCAGCAGGGGAAGCAAACGTTTGCTCTGCCATTGGCTGGGGTTGCCATACCATTGAAAAAGAATCAAGACACAGGAAGGTGGGCACCGGATCTAAAGAATTTTAGCGGCCAAGCCTTCTGTTTTTTACCCCTTCCTATTTCCACTGGCCTTCCATTCCATCTGAATGCATCCTTCTCCGTCATGTCTAACCGAAAGAGCCTATGGGACACAACCGAAAAAGGTGTATGGAACCACGCTTTGCAATGTGATGCAGCTCTGGTGGCCTGGACTCGGGCTCTGGCCCATCTACAGATAATGAACCAAGAAGGTGACCTGGAAGATTATAATTACTTCACATTTTGGCCCGATATTAATCAAGTCAAGTCCCCATTTACAGAAGTTGTGAAAGCGTTCTACCAAGCAGTAGGCAACAGGTTAGCCAATGGCAACTTTTCCTTGTTCAGTAATGGGCAAGAATGGTGCACCATTAAGCATGCTTGCTTCTTGAACTCTGACATAGTCCAGCACAAACAATTAGGCGAGGTGGCCACCAAAGTCTTCTCTGCCATGCTTCAGAAGCCATATCTAGCTGTCTCACTGCCAGACTGGTTGAGGGCAAGTTTCCAGGCCAGCGACTGTGCCACTGTTCTTCTCCAGAACACCTATGACTGGGAGAGATTCCACAGAGACATTGTTTTTAGTAACTTGAACTCTTTAGAAACTAACGCCAGGAATGCCCTCATCATTCATGCTATAGATATGAACAGCAAGGAAGTAGACCAGCTTCTCAAGTCTGTGCCGTGCATTCCATCAACCCCAAATGGGAAGTTACAGTTGATTGGGAAAATGATCCATCCACAGGGTAAACTGGCTCCACTGTTTGATAGAGAAGAGGGAAGATTTCCTAAGGGGACGCAATCTGATTTTCTAAATCCTGGGAGGATGACCCGCCTCGAGTTGCTTGGCATGTTGAAAGATCACATCCCCACAAAAGAATTAATGGAAAGGGCCCGCACCATCCCAATAATCTGGAAGCGCAGCAAGGAAAATGCCTATTCTCGAATTCGACACATTCTGATCCTGCTAAAAAACTTCATTGACGAGCCCTACAGTAACACTGACCAAGCAGAGTTTAGAAATATTTCCTTCCTTCCAGCTGTCCTTCCCAAAGGCAGCCTCAAGGCAGGAACTGGTGATGTTACCCTCAAAAGGCCAACAGAGATTTACCACTATAAATCCCTGAGTCTCGTAGACATGAGTGAACCAGTCTTATGCAAGAGACTTATTGAGCAAGACTTCAAAATTACTTCAGAAGTCATATGGTTTTTGGGTATGCGTTGCGACCCTCCTGCTGAGACAGTGATGCTTCAACTGGAGAATAGATACAGAAATTCCAGATCTTTAAGCAACCAAGACCTAATGTTGACCGTGAAAAAGTGTTATAGCTACCTAAATAAGAGAATACAAGAAAATCCATCTGAAGGGCCATATATTAAAAGCAAAGCTCTTAGATTTCCGTTCATTTTGGAAGGCCAAGTGTTCATAGAGATTGGTTCCACTGCTCGCACCCTGTCTTTTGATGCAGCTCCCTATCTTCATCAGTTACCTGAAGAGTATCTGGAGTTCAGTAAGTTATGGGAATGCGTAGAGCTCTGTGAGGAGTTCGGATTTGATGACTATGTGGTTGCCCTTCAGAAGATGAAGAAGAAGCATAAAGGAAAGCGCCTTCCAAGAAAGGAGCTAGAGTTGGCTATCAAGCTGGTCAACCATGGAATCGATGGGACATGTACCACAGATCTCATCACCCTTCATGAGGTTCAGCATATCTTTATTCCAGGTCAAGACCATATCTTACATCATGTGGACAAGCTTAACTATAATGATACGCCCTGGATAACATCCGATAAAGAAACTGTGTTCTGCCATAAAATGATCCCTCGTGCCATTGCCTTGAAGCTCCGAGTGCCCACCAAGATTCACCAAACACTGCAGAATCTGAAAGTCTTTGAGCTGTCTCAATGGGTTTCAAAATTTGGGGCCAAGGAAGACCTGACGAGGCGCATCAGCAATATTATAAGTGAGTACTCTGCCAAGAGTGACATTCTGAAGGAGCTCATCCAGAATGCAGATGATTCTGGGGCCACGGAGCTCCATTTTATATGGGACAGCAGGACACATCCAAGTACAGCTATCTTTGGGAAAGACTGGGAACTCCTACAGGGTCCGTCTCTTTGCATTTACAACAACAGGCTGTTCACCCCTGAGGACATTGAAGGTATTCAGCAACTGGGCCAAGGTGGAAAACGAGAAAGGTTTGACAAGACAGGAAAATATGGGCTTGGATTTAATGCAGTCTACCATTTAACAGACTGCCCTTCTTTTGTGACAGGGGACAGCATGCTGTGTGTCTTTGATCCTAACTTTATGTTCTTGCCAACATCTGATGAATGTTCTCCTGGTGGTATGTTCAGCATCAATAAGGAGTTCAAGACCATTTTCCAGGATGTCTACAGCACGTACCTTCCTAACCTGTTTAACCTCGAGCAGGGTACCCTCTTTCGTTTGCCACTAAGGACAGACATGATGGCAGCAAAGTCCAAAATCTCCCAGCAAAGTGTTTCAAGTGAAGAGATAAAAGAACTGTGGCAGGTCCTAGAGAAGGACACAGACAGTTTGGTCCTTTTTCTGAACAACATTCAAAGAATTACATTTTCTAAGATATCAGAGGAGGGAGGTGATTTGCAGGAAATTTTTTCTGTGGAGACCAAGATGAGTGAAGAGTGGGTGATCGATTGGACTTCCAAGAAAAACTCTGCCAGTATGCTGCTGCTGATGGATCCATGGCTGAAGTCCTGCCATACCGGGTGTTGTACACAATGGAGGTGAAATGCACTAATTCTAGATCAGTGACACGTTGGATCTTGGCCAAGCAAATTGGAGTTGAAGGTGACGGTAAGACAGCAGATCTTTGCAAAGTCAGCGAGCGTTTGCTGCAGACCCGTCTACCCCATGGTGCAATAGCTGCCTGCAGCAACAACCACTTGCCGGGCAGAGCATTTTGTACTTTGCCCCTTCCAGCCCTGACGGGTTTGCCTGTTCACATCAGTGGAAACTTCATTGTGGATTCTGCCCGCAGAGATATCTGTAAGGAGGATGGTGGAAGCGCAAAGACAGAATGGAATTCGTTACTCGTGACCTACCTTCTTGCCCCACTATACTGTGATCTCCTAACTCATGTGTTGGAGATTCTGGCTTCAGACTTGCGGGAACCACTAAGATTTGAACAGTTTTCTAAGTGCCAAAACTTTCTTAAGTCAAGCTATTTGAGATTCTTTCCTTACGTTAATGATAAGGTTCCTCCATTGTGGCAGAAGATGGTCCATCAAGTATACCAGATCATTAGTGAAAAACATCTTCCAATTATTCCAGTTTATAGGATGGAGACCATCCAAATTCATAAGTACAGCAAAGAGATTTTGAAGGTTTGTTGGAAGCCAGTTGTTCCAGAAGAACAAATCGCACAGCCTCTCTTCATCCTTCAGGAAATAGATAAAAAGGTAAGGGATGTTCTGCAACATCTCAACATGTTATTGGTACCCCCTTTAGAGTTGTGTCACATTATCTTCCAACAGTTTATCCAAGCAGGGGTGTCTGTGCTGGAAGTAAACCCTAAATCTGTCTGTAATTTCCTGAAGATATGCAATTTGTACCCTGAAGGCTGCAGTCTTCCGATGCTGGTCTGTGATACTCATCTGAAAGAAGAATCCTCTTGTTCTTCGTTATTGAATTTCTGTCTCCAAGGCCTTGAGAAAAAGAACGCTGAATGTCTAACTGGGCTGCCTCTTATGGTAACAGAGGATGGAGTACTCCAAACCTTTAGTTGTGATGAACCCAAATACTACTCCAGGTTTAGTGACCTTTTCCCAGCACACAAGCATCTCTTTGCTAGCCAGACAGTCATTGATGCTAAACACGCCACACTGCTTCGGGATATGGGTTTTCTGAAAGACTTCAGTATCCAAGAATCTGTCCCTTACATCAATCAGCAACTGGAGCAAAGGACTTGGGCCTCCCTAGGGAAAGTGCATGTCTCTTTTAAGCTGTCTGAACACAATAAGATATGGCTAACGAGACTGTGGAAATTCTTTAAAAGTCAAATCGACATTAAAAAGAAAAAAACGACAAATGCTTTCATCACTTTATTTTCTGACTGTTCTCTTCTGCCGGTGCACTATTGCAATCCCACTGATGGCATCTTCCTAGTGCCCCTTAGATCTCTTAAGACTACTATCTATGAAGCCTCAGATGACATATCCAAAATGCTTGGCAAATTAGGATTTGCACAGTTAAAGGGGAGAATTCTACCATTTGACTTGTCCTACCACTTCATTAGGAAGCATCTTCTGCAAACAAATGATTGTTCTGAAGTTCTGGGGCAGCTGTGTGCTCGGTATGACCTTCAATGGACTGACCTTCAAGACTGGGAAATTGACCATATGTTGAGGTTTTTCTTGGAAAGTATCAATCAACTCGATGAGAAGAACACGGCTCTGGCAAATCTCAAGGCCTTACCTTTGTTTGAGGCAATGCAGGAAAGCCGAATAAGCTTGAAGATGTATCAGAACATTTACATACTGGACACCAAACTCTCAGAAAATGTAATGACGTTTAAGGAACTCTATGTGCTTGATTACCAGACAGTGTTTCTTCTAAAGAATAGCATCAACTGGGAGTTCAGAAAAATCTTAAATATCAAAGTGATCAGTGATATAGACTTTTTCATTAAATTTGTTCTCCCTCAACTTTTGCATCTCGGTGAAGCTCAGCTTCTGAAGGTCGTACAACTCCTGGAAAGCATTCAAACAATGAATTTTAGTGACTATCATTGTAATGAAGATACTATCATCGCCTCCCTGAAGCCCATCAAGTTTATCCGGGACAGTACAGGAGAACTTCGGCAAGCTTCTTACTACTATGATAGCTCTTTAGAGATTTTTAAGACTTTGGGGCTTCAGTCGAGGTTTATCCCTGAGCATTTTTTTAAAAATCTTGGACTTAAAGCTTCCTGGTTACATAGATTGCTTAGACATCTTGGCATGAAGTATGAAATATCAGAGGAGGACTTTGTTGAGTTTGCAACCCAGATTGAAAGAGAGATAAGTCGGGGAACCCCCATAGTCAATCTAGTGCCCAAGATAGAGGTGTTATTTCAACACCTGCTCTCTTTGAAGGAAGAGAAACTCCAAGTAGGCTTTATATCTACTGTTCGTAACATCAAGTTCCTAGCACCCCAGCAGGTTGCATATGAACTGAAGAGTTTACATCCACCCCAAGCTAAGCATGAAAAATTAATAGCTCTTAAAGGTTCACTAATGCCTCAGAATGATGATGATATCAAGTTGGCTTGGACATCAATGGCCATCCTTCCAAAACCGTCTTCCATTTCACTAAAGAGCATAAAACCACTGGAAAAATTTGGTGTTCTCTGTGCTCCACCGACAGCCATGGTTCTGGAGAATATGAAGAATGTGTGTAAAGCACCGTGCCAAAGCAAAGACCTGGTGAAAATTCGAAGTGAAGTTCTCCAGGCTACCTACAACTATCTACAGAGAGACTCGAGCTTTGATGCTAGCTCCTTGACTGGCATGCCCGTTATTTTGGTAGAGGACAATGCCTTGGCAGAAGCAAGTCAGGTTGTATTTTCTCTGATGGAGGACAGAGTGTTTTGCCCATACCTTTACAAGCTGCCTTCACTGCTGGCTTGCTGTAAGGAGCTTTTTCAGAAGCTTGGCGTTGAAGCTGAGCCTACTGTGTTTCACTATGCCAGGGTGCTTGCTGCTATCTATTGGGATACCAAGGAGAAGGAAAAACTACATGCTAATCTTAAGAAGACTGTTACTATGGCTACTCAGAAACTCTTTTGCCTTCTAGATGAAAACCAAAAGCACCTTAAAGAACTAAAACCTCTATACCTTCCAGCTACTGATGGGAAACTCTATGAATCTCCTGATCTGGTTTTCAATGACCGTGTATCTGCAATGGGAATGAGTAAACTGGATGGGATTTTCAAATTCTTTTCAAATATACATAATGTTTATGAATGTTTTGACCTTTACAAAGAGAAGAAGCACCTTCAATATCTACCTGAAAGCATGCGTCCAAAGTTTCTCACAGAGATTACAGAGGAGAGCATTTCACATAAATCTATGGAGCCATGTGTTGATGGTGTTGGCTGTGACCTACGGTGCAAGCTGCAGGATCTCTTGAGTTCTTCAAGTTTTCAAGAAGGTCTTATTTGCCTTCTGAGAGGTCAAATGAACGGAGAGATAAGTGAGAAGAAAGCTGCTGAGGAATGCAGTGCTGTGTTTGAGAAACTGGAGATCATCTGCTCTTCAACACTGCAGACTGTCCTCCTCTATGAATCTCAGCCCCTTCCTGGTACTAATCTTTCCAGAGATGTCTTCATCAAGAAAGGAAGTGATGGTCTGTATCAGGTTTACCTTAAACACAAAGACAAAATGTCAATCAGGGCAAACAATGCTTTGGCTAAGGAAATTAATGGAATAATGAAGAATATTCTTTGTTCAGACTCCATAATGGTCCTTATAGAAATGTTGGCCTGCGATAACCCAGAGGAAATCAACAGAATTCTGCAAGAAAATGAGATATTTACTAAAAGCTTGACAGGTGTCAATGCCTACTCCTTGCCTAAAGCGGGTGATGAGATCCCCAAGGAGTGGCATGACTGCTTAGACATGAGTATCCGTAATACTTTTAAAGAGGGTGACTATGTTGGCTATCTGGACCCTTCGGGAAAAGAGCTCTACCTCTATGCGATTGTCATAGAGCAACTGAAGCCCAAAGTCAGTGGGAGTGGTGAAGTTCAGATGTATCGGATCACTCTTGGATCTGGCCGGCTCGAGCATGTCAGCAACCTCGACTTGTACCTGTTCAAGAGGAGCAGTAACTCCAAGAACAAGGAGCGAGCTCTGGTGTTGGTGCAGAACCTGAATGACCAGAAGGAAGTCCAAGACAGGTGGTTTGAGAAGTCCCTTGGAGACATCAAGGAAGAAATTGATGGGAATCTCCGTAAGATCTGGAAGCTGTCCCCAGAAGAAAGAAGGAAAGCTGTCAGGCGCCTATACCTTCGCTATCACCCAGACAAAAATATAGAGCAGGAGAAACTGGCAGAGGAGATCTGCAAATACCTCCAGCAGCAGATCAGGGAGCTAGAGGATAAAGGGAATCACAATCAAGCAAGTCATACTGGGAAACAGTCCAACCCATCACATAAGTTTTCCTATTGCTGGAATGAGTGGCATAGTGAGGCAACTAGGCACAGAGCTGAACGTGACAGATTCTGTAGAAATAACAACTTCCCATATGACTTCTGGTGCCACCACAAGAGGCAGAATGAGAAGCCTAATCCCACCGATGCCAAGCGATGGATAAAACAAGCACTGTGTGACCTCCGTGCTGTGACGCATGATGTTGGTGTTGGAAGCACAGAGTGGGTGTTCTACAAAGTCCATCAAGCTGTGGAGAAAGCCTTGGTTGCTGCTCACCTCTTCAGGCGGGGTTCATTTGAGAAAGACTCCTTCCTTGGCAGCTTGGCCAGAGAGGTGTCTGCTTTCAGCCCTTGTCTGCAGAAAATAACTGAGCAAGTCAAGCAACTCCAGCAGCATGGAGTGCACAAGAAAAAGACCCAATACCCCACCTACCACCTACCACCCAACATCCCCAATAACAGCTTCCCAGCAGATAAAGAACTTGAGGTGCTTCAAGTGGCCCAGGATATCCTTGATGTGATTGAGAAGTACGTCCATACATAAGAGCTGAATGAGAATAAGATGTGATTAATAAGGGACGACTTGGTAAAAGGAGTTTCGGGAGAACGTGGTTTTCGTTGAGTCCTTTAGGACCAAATTTCCTGCCAACTTTGCTATCTCCCTGTCTCTGGCCCTTTTCGATTTGGAGGGGAAGAGAGGCATGGTTTTTCAACTCTTCTCAACTCTAGGCTTTGAATCACTAATACAGTGGTTAAACGTGTCTGTGTAGTGCACTAGAACGTTTCTGCCGGTGCTTTGATTGGAGAGAAATTGAGTGGTTTGCTAGACCAATCATCCCAGCCTCTGTCCTTTCATGATAACGTCAGTCTGATAGGTGCGAAGTCAATTTACCAGCATAAACTTGCAATATGAAATTCCATGGCTTTCTGACTTGGAAAAAATAATAAATTAAAATGTTGGCAACACAATTCTCCTGTCCCAGGGCAACCTCAATCCTGGCCTGAAGCATTCAGATGAAAGTAGTGGTCTAGTCCGAGGATAAAGGGACACCTATCTCCCCCCTCAAATCAGAGTGCTGTTGTGATACCCGCTGTAGACATCCCGGCAAAGCTGATAGATTGAATGTAGCCTGAGCAATGGCCTAGGGGAGTTCTGCTGACACCAGTTCTAATGTTTTTCAGGTGGCTTCATACTTTCAGGCCAGGCTGATCCAGTTCTGGTTTCACCCAATCCCACGCCTGGACCTGTAGTTGTGATTTCTGTAATAAAAGCACCAAGGTCTAGAGCAGAGGTCTCCAACTCCATTCCTGGAGGGCACCAATCCAGTTCAGTATATCTCTAATGAATATGCATGAGGTAAATTTGAATACAACAGGGCACTGCATGCAAATATATCTCATGCATATTCATTAGGGACAACCAGAAAACCGGACTGGTTTGGTGCCCTCCAGAACTGGAGTTGGAGACCCCTGGTCTAGAGGTTTAGGGGTGGTGGAGGTGTAAAACCAGCACTGGTCTGGAGCAGCCTCTCCAGTTGCAAACAAAATCTATCGCCAGTTGACCCTTATATGTGTCAAACAGACAGAATCCAAAATTACTGCAATCCTCCCCCCCTCACCCATCCACTTTCATCCTCTTACTTGGGGCAAGCACTGAACCGTTGACCAGGTTGCGTCTTTGCACAATTTTGCTAAATTTTACCATTTCCAGTGTGCCTTATGCAGCCAGCTTTGCAATTCCACTGTGACTTTTGTTTTGGCAGAGTGGCAACCACTAGCCTTCGGGACCTTTTAACAAAGTCAGCCAAAAATCACTTGCAAATAATTTCTTTCTTTTTTCAATGTCCAATCTTTTCAAAGGAGTGCTTAGAACAGGGAGCTGATGTGTCTAATGGAAGGAATTTTACAGTGGAACATTCCCAGCTGTCCTCAGCCCAAGGTGGTTTATTCTCCAGCTGGCTGAAAGCTGCCTTGAGTCTTGCACTGGAGAAATCCCTAGGGCCCCTTCCTGGGGCATTCCCTAAATCTGCTGCTATGGTTTCCACTTGTTGTGGTCTTTGGTGCACTTCAAAGTTCATTTCCGTCTGTCATCCCACGAGAAATGTGGATAAGAGAGCACAGTCCTTCCCTGACTCCCTGAGACGCTTCTCTTATTCCTGTAAGAGGCATTG
This sequence comes from Ichthyophis bannanicus, assembly GCA_033557465.1. Taxonomy (NCBI): domain Eukaryota; kingdom Metazoa; phylum Chordata; class Amphibia; order Gymnophiona; family Ichthyophiidae; genus Ichthyophis; species Ichthyophis bannanicus. The sequence goes on along the minus strand of CM066051.1, from coordinate 43,037,527 downwards.
CTCGCAGGAAACATGAACGTTGAAGGGCAGCTATAGATGTACCTGTTCTAGCTGCTGTTATTTCGGAGAGCCAAACCATTTCTAGATCTCTTACTCAGTTTGCTTTTTTGTGTTCTCTCATGCTGTTAAATATATGTGTATTTTTGCAAGTTCTTGGATGTGAACTGTAAGGGGTCTTCTCGTTGGTTCGACAGAGAACTCCCACACAAGCTTTACTGTAAGATGAATGCACTAGTTGCCTAATAAAACCATGTTCTTTTTACAACCAGTGCCTGCGTTCCTGCTTATTGCAAGAGATCTTTTGTGAATGAGTACATTTAAAATCTCTTGACAGCGTTTGTCTGGCACCTCAGCTCCATCCTGCCTTGCAGCTCCCCTGCATCCAACTCTACCAACACATCATCTTCCTGCCATGCAAAACCCCTCGGTATTCGAGGTTCGAGTGTCCCTTTGTTTTTCTACAGTAACAACGATTTTGAGAAGTATTTTAATAATAATAAAATGCTCCCCACCTCCCTTGAGTAAAGCGTTCTTTAGGTAGGTTCATGCCCTTAGTCTAAGAACTTTACTTTCCTGTTACCAGGACCCCAACCTAAGCTCTTGTCTTTTCTGGCCCCACAGTGAGGCCAGATGTGAAGAGCCTCTTGATTGGAGAGAAGACAGTCTAACAATTAACATAATTGGTATCTCCCTCAGGATTGGCTTGGACTCAAAATTCTGCATCTCATTTACTGGAATGCTCTGATCTCGGACCCGCGTTCTGGTAGTCAACCAATCAGCATCAGTCTCTGAGTTGTCTAGAATCTGTGCACATCTCCTCGGTCCTGAAATGGCAAAATTCGACCCAGTCGCCATGTAAATATATCCAAGTTAGTGCATGAACTAGGCCCGAATCCTTCTCCCAGTAAAATCCAGCTTTAGGTGTCAAAAATGGTAAATGTCAGACCTTTGGTCTCCTTTTCTATAGAATTGACCTCCTGCGCCCTTTTACTCCCTCTCTGCTCCCATTCTACCTTTCCTACTACAGAAGACAGCAAGACTGGATCTGTCCATAATACTGAACGAATCATTAAATTCAGGTCTGTACCGAGCCAGAATCGCGCCCTGTGTAGGGTTGCCAACTGGCTCCAGATGCGCCCGACAGGGTGAATCCAGTCCTGGGTTTACCCCATTGCATGCAGGGATATGTAGTTCTGATTTCTCCATTGCACTCCATAAGAAATGGAAAACTACAAGTCACTGCATGCAATGGGGTAAACCCAGGACTGGATCAAGTCTGTCGGGCGCATCTGGAGCCAGTTGCCAACCCTAGCCCTGTGCGACATGCACATTGGACCGGCGCTCCCCCTCCCCATATCTCCATCCAACCGCTGCCTGTTCCTGTCCTGCTGCTGCTGCCGCCCTCTCTTTTCTCCATGGTGGCGCCGGTAGCGGCTAGACGTAGGTATGGGGGGGGGGCACCCGATATGCAAGTCACTGGAAGCAGCAGCTGTAGGAGATCTGATCCCATTGTACTGACATCGCGTCAGAGGAGGGAGGGACCAGACCTGCAGAAAGACCCCCAAAAAAGCTTAGGGGGTGCATGTCGGCTGCCTGCTGTTGCCCTGCAGCCGCTGAGAGGACAAAAAGTGGCGGCGGCAGAGCAACAGTAGACAGCCGAAATTTATTAATTTATTTAACAGTTTTTCTATACCGCCTTTTCGTTGAATCAAGGCGGTTTATATTCTTTAACTTTTACAAAGAACTTTCAATTGTAAACAGTAACATCACATTTCAAAAACTTAAACATATTCTTATAGCTTCATACTACAAGATTTGATCTCATACGAGATAGTCTGTAAAGAAAGGGGAGGGTTAAGTGGGAGTTTTGAAACAAAACTATATACGTGGAAGTATGAGTAATGGGAGGGGGCGTGGTGCAGATAACTTGGTTTGTGTAAATCGGCTTGTGGGGTGGAATGGACATGGCTCTTTGTAGAGATTATTGAGATTGGGGGTCTTCATTTAATTGTTCAATGAATAGGGTGGTTTTGAGTAACTTCCGGAAATCTTTTATATCAGTTGTGGATCTTAGCTTTTCCGGGAGTGCATTTCAAAGAGCAGGGGCAGCAAGAGAGAAAGCCCTCATGGGAGTGGATTTATTGGTTCTTGTGAATAGACTAGTAGTTGGTATTGTGTTTTTAGGGCTGTTTCTGTCCGGTCTCTTGTTTGCTTTTGGTTCCAATGAGCTCTTGTAGTATTCCTGCTGACATGGTATTTTTGATCTTGAAGATGGTGAGCACTGATTCATATTTTGCTCATGAAGAGATTGGTAGCCAGTGCAAATCATGTAGTATGGGAGTTATATGGTCTTGTAGTGAAGCACCAGCGATGATCAGCAGTGTTTTGGACTATTTGAAGGGGTCGAGTGGATTGTTTGGATAGGCCTTGGAAGAGGAGATTACAGTAGTCCAGCACAGGTGTGATGATGGTCTGGCATACTGTACGGAACTGGTCTTTATTGAGAAGAGGTTTTAGTCTTCGGAGCATTGCTCGTTTGAAGAAGGCTGTTTTGGACGTCTTGTTGATGTGTGCCTGGAGGGTAAGTTGTTTGTCTAGTATCACTCCAAGATACCGAACTTCATCTTTTACAGTGATTGGTATATTTGAGATGTTGCTAGTAGTAGGAGGAGTGACTGTGGATTCCCTTGTGGTGGTGATTGCTTCAGATTTGTTTGTTGATTTCCAAGTTGTTGTTAGTAAGCCAGGTCGTTTTTTCATGAATGCAGGTTGATATGGTGGTATAGTCTGGGGCATCCAGGTGGATAGGAGCATATGCCATGATATCGTCGGCATAAATGGCATATTGTATCTTGTATTTATTAAATATTTTCTATATAGGTTGGATATAGATCTTGAAGAGGAGTGCAGATAGTGAGGAGCCTTGGGGAACTCCTTGAGTTATATGGAAGGGTGCTCAGGTGAGGTTACCGGATGCTACATTTTGTTGTCTGTCTTCAAGGTATGATTGAAACCATTTGATGGTGGTGTCTTGGAGGCCAATCTCCATTAGTTGCTTCAGTAGAATGTGATGAGAAACTGTACCGAAGGTGGATTATATGTCGATAAAGATTAGTAAGAAGCCCTTCTTTATCTTGTCTATTCCTTTGAGTATGCTATCAAATAGATGAATGAGAAGTGTTTCAACGCCGTGGTTTGGACGGAATCCGTGCTGGTGAGGGTCCAGTGGGGCGTATTGATCAATATGTTCTTGAAGCTGCCTCTGAACGATTTTTTTATTTATTTTTGCTAGGAATGGAAGGCTTGATATTGGGCGGTAGGTTGAGGGGTCGGTACTATTAGTTGATGTGGTTTTACGAATAGGGCGTATAGTAGATTGAGTGCAGAAGTGGTGGTGTTTAGAGCGGTGATGGTTTGAGTTATTTGTTTCGTTGATGGAATGCTGAAGTTCTTCCACTGATTGGTAGTCGTGCAGTCAGCATCCGTAGTTGATGTGTCCATAAGAGGGATGTTCATATGTGGTGTGTTGTGATTGGGACTGTTCTTAGATATTAGAAAATCTGCAAAGGTTTGAGGATGGATCTTGATTTCATCCTTCACGGTTGGGTCATTTGTAAGAGTGCGTACAGTGTTAAAGAGCTCCTTGGGTTTGTTACAGGCTTTAAGAACAAGGTTTGTGTGGTATTCTTCTTTATGTTTGTTTATTAGATTATTTTATTCTTTTTGCATCTCTTGATATTGTTTCAATGTAGTTTCTGATTTGTTACGTCTCCAGCGGCATTCCAGTGGTCATAATTTCCTTTTGGATTCTCTTATGGTGTTAGAATACCATGGTGTAGATCTAGGCCTGCTTTTGTTGTGCTCTTTCGAGGTGCAAGTTGGGATGCGGCAAAGATAGTGATATTCCATGTGTTGACAGCCTCGTCCAGGTCGGTGAAGGCTTGGGGTAGGGACTGAATGATGTCTTTGAGGAATTGTTCTTTGTTAAAAGCTTTGAAGCGTCTGGTTGGCTGTTCAGTTCTTCAAGATGTCTGGTGGGTATAGTGGTGGAGCTTGAATAGTATAGCATGGTGATCTGACAATGGTATTGGTGTGGTTTTAGGTGGTTTCATGAGACCGTGATCCAGGGTGTTAGTTGGTACAAATATTCGATCTGGTGTAGAGCCAGAGCGATGTGATGGACCAGAGAGGACTTGCTTGAGATGAATGGATTCCATTGCTTTGTGAAAAGCAGTTTTGAGTGTTGTAGATGCAGATGTGAAATTCAGGTCTTCTAGAACAATGAGAGTCTTGTGTGGGGAGTTTGCTGCGTATATCATATCTAGGATGTTGGACGTGTCCTCAGTTGAGTCCTTGGGGGGTTGGTAAATAAGACAGATGGATAGGTGCTTATTTTCCATGCTGATGAAGTCGCAGTATTCAGAGGTGTTTTGAGGTAGATGTTTTGAGTGCTAGGTCTGATCTGGTGAGAATTAATACACCTCCTCCTCGTTTGTAGGTTCTGAGACAGTGGTGTGCTGTGAGCGTTGGCAGTGTTGTTTGATTCAGTATCACCTAGTCTGAATTCTTGAGCCATGACTCAGTAATGCATAGGATGTCAGTCTTATTCTCATGGATGTGATCGATAATCGTGTTTGTTTTGTTGCATATTAATCTCGCGTTGATCAGGCCTATGGTTGTGTAGGTGGTATATCAGGGATGTGTTGGATATGTGGATGTATTTGAGGGTGGTTCTAGTTGGATGTATCTGGCGAGTTTCTTACTTGGATCTTTGTGGGGAGCAGACATGTAGATAGGTTGGTAGATGGTAGGGAGATCTGATACATAGATAGGGGAGGCTTGTATGGCTGTAAAGTAGGAAGTATAGTAATAAGCATTTGTATGGTGAGAGCATAGGATAAGAATTAGTAAATTGCATATATCTGTTGGAGGAATGTCCATTTGTACATTTGTTGTTGGCCTTGGAGTTTGTGGGTCTCGTATGCAGGAGGAGTATGATGGAGTTGATGTTCTGTGTTGGTATCCGCCATGTGGATTGAGCTACTCACCGCTTGTGAGACCTTGTGCGATATTTGAGGCAGTAGTGCTGGTTGGTGGTGTGAGATATTTAGTATGGGTCTCTCGTTTCGCTGTGCAGTTGTAAAAGTCAACAGTCCTTCTTATCAGTATTGGAGTGAGGGTTGGCTTCGTCTTGCGGCGTGTGTCAGTTCTTGCCCTGGGGCTCCCGACAAAGGGCCACGCCAGAGATCCCTCTGGCGCGGGCACGCCTAGGCGCATACTGAGCTTTACCGGGCTGTCCGCTGACCTGATAGGTCCTTGGGGGTCCGATCAGGGAGGAGCATTTCTTCCCGCTCGACTTCCCGATGGCGATCAGGCTGGCACTGTTTTGTTGGAGGGTGCGGCTCCTCTGGTTGCCCCCTAAGCTAGGTACAGCACTGATTACATTTCCTATTCTTCTCTACCCTTACCATCCTCCTCTACAAAAAAAAATCTACAATACCCCCAGCCTCATGCATGGTCTTAGCAACTCACTGCTACAACCCCATATCCCACCAACTCATCCTGTTTTTCCCTATCCCGCAAATTTAAAATCCTGGGAATTAACCAGGAAAGGGAACTGGATTTAGTTCATGTTTTTCTCTTAAGGGCAAGGCAAAATATATTCAGATATCTTCTCTCCTGGAGACTCACAAAGTCTTGTACTTGAGGCAGTGGAGGGTTACGTCACTTACCTAAGATCCCAAGAAGCAGCTGGGGTATTTGAACCCTGGTGTCCCTGGCTCTAGCCCACCGCTCTAACTACTAGGTTACTCTTGTACTCCAAATACAACGCTTCTTCTAAACTGACATCATTTATATCCGGGCCTCCCTACGGGACCAAAACTCACTGTGTGTTCTCCCCATTGCCAAACTCACAAAACTACTGTCTGCCCCTTTAAGACAGCAACTTTCTGTATCATCTCAAGTATCTTTAACTACAGAAAGAACTCAGCTCAGGCTTTCTATGCCATATTCCCTGTGCAGTACCCTCATCCACATGAAGGGGGGAGGGGTGGGAGGGAAGAAATTCTTAGCTAACCAAAGGCATACAAGACACACAGACATGCTAACTGCTGCCTCACACGCACTCTTACCCTGGGGCTGGATTTCGGTATACAGCCTGAGCTTCCTCTGCCATTCCCATTCTGCAGTAACTTGGCGGTAGAAAACAGGAGCCACTGATGCCAAAGCTAAATATTTGTTAGGAAAGGGTGGCAAGCCAGCTGATGCAACACTAGCTGAAGATGACTTCTGTGCATTGGGTTAGTAGATGTGATAATCTCCAAGGTGTGTCCTATCTCTGCAGGCCCTATGCTGGAGCCACAAGAGGGTGCATTAAGTTTGGGAGTCAGTGGGTTCTTATTTGTCTGTGTCCACTCTGTAGCACATTAAGGGGCCTTTTTACTCAGATTGTGGCAAGAGGTTGCTGTAATATACGTTTAGCGCAAAGCCTAATGCGCATTAAGGGCAACAGTGGTGTGCTTTCGGGGTCATGCCCAGCATATTCATGACAGCAGATGCGCCCAATGCTGCCCATTGAGGGGATCATAAGCTGGAAGGGGTACAGAGGAGTTTTTAATTGTTAGAACACATTCTGGGCTTCCTCTTCCATTGCCACTCTGCAGTAGCCAAGCAAAAGACATAAAAACTGTATCTAACCAGTGAGCTGGGCATTAGTAAACACATACTGGCTATTATGAATGGGAAGGGGTGGCAGCAAGCCAATGAGGAGGGTTTCATCAGCAGACAGAACACAGTCTGAGCTTCCTCTGCCATTGTCACTCTGCAGTAACTTAGTGAAAGATAACAACTGTATGAAACAGACCCCAAGGCAGACATGAGCTGGAGGTCACAGAGCCAAGATGCAAACATACACTTGAGCCCAAATGGGAAGATCACAACAACCCATAATCAAGTGAATGTTAAGATCAGAATAACTGTAAAATTATAGATGAAAAGAATTTGAGCCAGTCCTGGTTTTTCTCACAGAAAAGTAGGAAATGATAAGTCCAGACATGCAGGGGGGTAAAACTGATGCCGGCTCTTCTGTTCAGCCCCTGGAGTTACATCCCCAACTCAGTTGAGCAAGGCACAGGAGTCCAGTCCAGGCTCTTCTCCTCTTCCACACTGAATGCAACCCCCAGAGCCCATTCCAAGAGGCACAGGAATCCTGTCCAGAGCCCATTCCAGAGAGACAGAGAGATCCGGTTCAAATCCTTTATTCAAGAGACTGTGTCCAGCCTTCACTTGGAGGGCACCAAAAATTAGTAAGAATCCAGTCCTGGGAGCTCTTCTTGCTGGGATTATAGCTACGCTCGATTTGGTCCAGTTTTGCATTTGTGGACTTGTAAAGTTCCCAAGTTACCCAGTTCCAAGAGTGAGATTTTTTGCCAGTTCTGGTTTTAAATTTGCATTGCAATGCAGTGTGGTCTTTGTAGTCTCCGATTTTACCACATGGCATCAGTGCTGCAGGTCCCATAATGCAACAGGATGAGATTGTCAGAAATCCAGGACTGGTTTACAATCTAGGTGCTGGAACTGGGGAACTTGGGAACCCTGGATGTGGGGTGATGATTTTTCCGCATGTGATGGGGCGAAGGAGGCAGGGGTCAAACTCAAAAGCAGCTCAACTGGAGGGGTCATTCTGGTTTTCCAATGTCATTGTTTAGCGTGTGTTGTACTGGAGTCATCTGCTCCTCTGACAAGACCCCTTCCGACAAGCCCAGCACCCATCCAACATGGGACCCGCCCGGATGCGAATACAGAGCCGAGGAGTCTGCAGAAGACGGGCACATGTCTGTATCCTACAAATACTTTATCCTTAACTGGAGCAAGAGAGTCTGTGTACCAGTGAGTATCTGCAGCGCCCAGAGCACAGGAACGGAGCAGGTAGAATAGCTGGGAATGGGGTCTGAAGGGACAAACCTAACCTGGCTCATAGCTTTCATGCCCCAATAAGTGGGGGTGGGGCAGCAGGACTACAAATCCCAGCATGCATTGGAGGAGAGGGGGGTTAAACAGGGCCAGAATCAGCACCCTGTGCCCATCATGAACTGAGAATGCCCCCCACCCTTCGGCAGACAGGAGATGGGAAGGAATCTGCTGAGACATCTCACCCCAGGTAGTGCATCCCCCAATCCACTTTTGACTCCTTTTCATGCAGAGATTTATAGTTTCTCACTTTGCTGAGAGGAAAGAGGGGATTTCCCTGTATGTATTGAGGGAGGGGCGATCCCAGGAGTGGATCAGACTTTGGGTTGAGGGCACCAGTGGGAGGTAAGAAAGAGAAAAATGAAACCTCAGTGTTTGGGAAGTGCAGAGGCTCTGGGCCAGGGTTTCATGGTCAGGCGACCCCCTTGAATACGAACCATCCACAGTGGGTTTCATTCCTCCCCTCCCCCTCCTAGCACCAGGTGAACCTCTGTGGACCGGCCTTTGAAGTGCAGGGAGTCGGAGGAAGGGTTTGGAGCGGAGTAAAACCCGGCCTGGCTCAGTCTAGCTGGAAGGCAGGAAGCCAGCTGCCAATCCCACATACGGGTGCAGTGGAAGCTTGAGCAAACGGTTTCCCTGTATCCCGGGAGAAGTCATTTGGGTAAGTTTTGCATCTCCTTTTGGAAAGATTGGTGCTTGTGTGACTCCCGCTGCATTGTGGTACCTGTAGTTCAGGCTGCTCGTCTTTGCCATCAAGTGGGGAGGTTGTCAGACAGCCAGGAGCAGCGGGTGGGGGAGGGAGGGAGGGGGGGGGAGGGAGGGAGGGAGGGGGGGGGGGAGGGAGGGAGGGAGGGGGGGAGGGGAGGGGAGTTGCAAGCAATCTTCCTGCAGTCCTGCAAGGAGGCAGGGAAAGTGCTTCCAATCGTTTTCTCTCTCAGCCGGAGAAACGAAACTTAAGCTGCTCACTTTCACTTTCCACTGCTGGATATATATAGAGAGAGAGAGCGGAGGCTGCAGACAGAGCCCAGACTGGTCCTGCACAGCTGAAGCATCGCATCTCCCAGACTGGCAGGTGAGGCTGCAGACCGCGCCCAGCAGCTACCCACTGTTATCAGTGCCGTTTGCACTCCTTTGAGAAACGTACCTCTTTCCAGTGGCGTGGGGACAGTGGGATGCTCCTTGGGGATATTAGTCCCTTTCAAGTGGCGTGGGGACAGTGGGATCCTCCTTGGAGATATTAGCTCCTTTTCGGTGGTCTGGCTGCAGGGGACGCTCCTCTTTCCAATAGTCCCTTTCCAGTGGTGTGGGGACAGTGGGACCCTCTTTGGAGATATTAGCTCTTTTTCGGTGGTCTGGCTGCAGGGGGTACTCTTTCCAGTAGTCCCTTTTCAGTGGCATGGGGACAGTGGGATGCTCCTTTGGGATATTAGCTCCTTTTCGGTGGTCTGGCTGCAGGGGGCACTCCTCTTTCCAGTAGTCCCTTTTCAGTGGCGTGGGGACAGTGGGACGCTCCTTTGGGATATTATTCCCTTTCCAGTGGCATGGGGACAGTGGGACCCTCCTTTGGGATATTATTCCCTTTCCAGTGGCATGGGGACAGTGGGACCCTCCTTTGGGATATTAGCCCTTTTTCGGTGGCCTGGCTGCAGAGGGCGCTTCTCTTTCCAGTGGTGACACTGCAGGAGGTGATACTTTTCATGTTTTTCTTTCTTGTCTTTTTTAGGTTTAAGAGCTGAAAAAGGATGTCCCAGAGGAGACGGAGGAGGTGGGTGCTTGATGTTGACTCCTAACCTAACTGCTGCTCTTACATTGTCTTTCTTCTGTATCTATCTGTCATCAGGGAGCCATTGTGCATGACTTTGTTCCTTGCCCCTCCGGCTCTCGTCAGGGAGCTATTGTGCACAGTCTAATACTTTCCATAATTAACGTCACTGCCCCCATTTGGCAGGAAGGATTAGTCCAACAGTGCCCTCTTGTGGATGGATTGGGGTTGCAGCTCTTTTTGAGCTAATTCTTCCCTATTTCCTCTTCCGATTGAGGTAAAACAAGGTACTTTCTCCTGCCTGAGTGGTCACCAGGGATTAGCACGGACGCTTTGCTCGGTGATTCTGCAAGTAAACGGCTTGCAAACGAGCAGCATGCAAAACGTCTGTGCTAAACAAGAACAAGCCAGGTGCATTCGTACAAGGACCAACTTCAGCAGCACCTCTCTCTCACACAAAAAACAGCAGTCTGGCACTTGTGCACATATCCTGAATTGGTATATGGAACATAAACACTGATATTTTTCTGCGCAGAAATTCTGCGCAAAGTAATATTGCTGTTTATGCGCTGGAGAGCATTCTAGCATGTGCTCATAACATCTTTCCAATAATGTGAAACCACTAGTCCAAACCACGATATAATCCCCCTATAAAGGTTAGACTATGAAAATTAACCCCTCAATAATTGTATTTTTTGTAAAACTTTTTGTTGGAATGTTCTTGTAACAAACATTCCTTTTTTATTCTCAAAATAGGTGAAAGAAACAACCACAATTACGTATGAACACTACAAAAGCGTAACAAATTAATAAAACAAGAAAGTTACTTTGTGAAGAGGCCCACGCCAGGCTCCCCGGAATCCAATCGCGGCATGTAGTGTTGTCATAGGGACTTTTCTGGAGATTAGCACAGGAAATGCTGTTGAATGAAAGAATGTCACAGAATGTATTGCGAGCCCGCAGCACTATAAAGATCTCTGCCCCGGGCGCAGTAGTTGAAAAAGGTTCCCCACTGAATTATTGCTTTCGGCGTTCAGAGAAGGAATCCTTTTTCAGCTATTGCGCTCGGGGCAGAGCTCTTTATAGTTTCTTGTTTTATTAACGTGTTTCGCTTTCGTGCAGCACTGACTGGAGACCTATGAGCTTAACCCTTATCGTCTCCTCGGACCTTACATTAAAATCTCCGCGGAGAGTTCAGCCTTCTCGTCTTCTGCGCATCTCTCTGCGTAGCCAATTGCTCTATTACCATCCATTTAAATGGATTGAAATGTGCGGTGTGCTGCCGTTAACACCACATGAGCGCATTTTTTCTGCTTGCATTAGATTCCTTCATGCATTCTGCGCCAGCGCTGCAATATTGCCTGTTGCACTTTGCTGCATCGAGCTGTCTGTGTGTGTGAGCTGAGCTCTGAGGGCACATAAGGACGTAAGGTTTGCTACCTGGGTCTGATCAAAGGTTCATCATACTCGGTATCCTTTGCAACAGTGGTCAAGGACATTGCTGACCTCTGTCTCGCCCAACTTGAAGGTGGTGCAGGTCCTATGCCGGCACTAAGATACTGAGGACACCTCAATATTAATATTAATAATTTTATCTGCTGGTGCCCTAACTGGAGGAGCTGGGAGGTCCCCAATTCTATGGCCATTAAAAAGAGGGATGAAAGATCTTGATGTGACCTGTCTTGGGGTGGGGGCTGTGCTCACCCAGTCCCAGTCGGAGCAGAGAGTGATGGTTCTATGTTTTTCCTGTCTCTGCTCCAGGAATGGATTCTGCCAGAAGTCTCCTCCATTCCTGACCTACCTAAAAAACATCCTACACAAGTACCCAGATGGAGGCCAGATCCTGAAGGTGAGGGGGCTGCCACAGATCTGAGGGGCTCAGAATAGCCTAAAAGCTACATTTTAAGGAAGAGCAGGGAGGGAAGGTAGCCATGGCATGAGTTTTGTGCCTGGTGAGCTATTGACTGGTCTTAGGTTTGACTCTCCTCATACTCTAAAGCAGGGGTTCTCAACCCCATCCTCGGGACACACTTAAGAACATAAGAACATAAGACATGCCTTACTGGGTCAGACCAAGGTCCATCAAGCCCAGTATCCTGTTTCCAACAGTGGACAATCTAGGTCATACGTACCTAGCAGTTTCCCCAAAAGACACAGGTTCCGCAATGCTTGTATTGGGTCAAGCAGCAGTATCCTGGGTCCCTTTTTAATAATGGTTTATGGACCTTTCCTCCAGGAACTTGTCCAAACCTTTTTTAAACCCAGCTACACTAACAGCCTTCACTACATCCTCCGGTAACAAATTCCAGAGTTTGATTACACGTTGAGTGAATAAATATTTTCTCTTATTAGTCTTAAATAGTTTCCCCTGTAGCTTCATTGCATGTCCCCTAGTCTTTCTATATTCTGATAACGTAAACAATTGATCTACGTTTACCCGTTCCACTCCGTTCATTAATTTATACACTTCTATCATATCTCCCCTCGGCCGTCTCTTTTCCAGGTTAAAGAGCCCTAACCTTTTTAGCCTTTCATCATAGGAGTATCCTTCCATCCCCTTTACCATTTTGGTGGCTCTTCTCTGTACCTTTTCTTAGCTTAGCCAGTCAGGTTTCTAAAATAACCCCAGTGACTATGCATGAGAGAGATTTGCATACAATGGAAACACTGCATGCAAATCTCTCTCATGCATATTCATTGTGGATATCTTGAAAACCTGATTGGCTAGCTGTGTGCTGAGGATGGGGCTGAGGACCCTTGCTGTAAAGTATTTTCTGAGTGCCCTGCCCCACATTGCTTCCTTTTGCTTCAGCATGGGAAAAAGAGTACGGTGCTGCAGGAAGATTGATCCAGTCCTGACTTTGCCCCTATTGCATGATGGGAGATGTAGTTTTGCTTATCTCATATAAAGAAATGGCTGCCCATACAACGAGGACTGGAGCCGCTGGTTACTCTCTGTAGGTGAGGAGGGTATGGGAGTCCCATCTACCTGACTGGAGAACTTGCAGCTGGCATCTGGTCCTGTGACCTGATATATAACGCTTGATTTGTAAGTTTTTCATGGTTTCTGTTTGGGGTGGGATTAGGAGCTGATCCAGAATGCGGATGATGCCGGCGCCCGGGAAGTTATCTTCCTTCACGATGAGAGGGAATACGGGACAGACAGTCTGTACTCCGAGGACCTGCAAAGCTTCCAGGGTAAGAGCAGTGGAAAGCGGTGGGAGACCTGGATTCAGGCAGGTTTGGCTTTACGTGTTCCGGTCAGTGTGTTGCACTTCAGGTTTTGACCTTGTAATGTACAGGCGAAAACCAATTCAGAGATACCAAATATATCGTAATCGATTAAATTTGATATGAAAGTAAAGCCACCGGGAATGCAAAAGTTTGATTTTTGTGCACAGTTGAAAGCCAACGACTTAGTATCACCCCTGCACCCCTTCCCAGGTTTCATCACCACATGCGCTCTCTGACCCAGCAGATTCCCTGGGGGCTAGCGTGGGTCATTGAGGATAGGCTGGACCAGCTCTGCTGTGTCGTATCAAGTCCCTGGAGTGGTGGCTTTTGTCCACTCTCGGACTACGGGTCATGTTCCCTGTAAAATAGTTATCTCCAAGTTATAATGCCCTGTTCAATGTAATTTCAGTTTGTTCAATGTAAACCGCCTTGATATCATGAAAGGCGGTATATAAGAAATGTTAAATAAAAAAAAAAAATAATAATAATCATTCCTTTAGCTTTGAGGAGAAAGGACTGGCGCAGTCCGAAAGGTCCACATGTGGCATCCACATTGGGGAATTTTTTTTTGATGAACCAGCAAAAGGTACAGTGATCTGCGGAAATGTTCTTGCACTTCTTGGGACTAGAAAAGAGGGAACTCGGGCTCGGCTTAGGTTATGGGAGGCTCCTGGATATTTGCGCTTTGCTCGCCTTATCAAGTCCGAGAATCCCTTGGCCGAAGAAGCAGCTATGACAGACCCACTACAGTACGGTCTTCCCGTGGCAACGGGCATGAGCTGGCACGCTGTCCTTATTGGTCATTCATTCAGTTAAAAATTTGTCATCTCGGAAGCTTGACGTGTGTTACACCTTATTAAATTACAATCTGCTTGATTTTAGTAGTCTAGATTAAGGTGAATGTTTGCCTCTCTCCTACTGCATTTGGAAAGTGTCTCGTAATCATTTCCTTTAAGAATTCCCACGCTAAATGCCAAGTGTGGCGTCGGGGCACCGATGGGTGGGTTTTACCCTGTGTCCTCCCGGCATCTAGTATACCTCTGACAGCAACAATGGGCATTTAACAGGGAAGACCACAGCCAATGTCGTTCTAGCAAGGCTATGGCTCTTATTTTGGGGGGAGATTTTCACATCCAGCTGATTTGGACTTCAAGCATAAGGATAGAGGCGCTGCATGTCATTTTGGCTTTGAAAGAGGCAGTAGGTAGGGGGATGCTATCAGCCCCTCGCCCCCATCATTCTAAAACAGTGGTGTGCAAGACAAGATACTGGAGGAAGGGATGTGGGAAGACAGGGGGCCAGATTTAGGAACAGGCGAAAGTCCCATTTATATTTTAACTCTGTTCAACGCCTTAAATTTTAAATTTATAGATTAATGTTGGTTCTTCTCTATCGATAGTTTCTACTTTTCTCTGTGCTGTTTTCCTCTGGTCTGCAGGTCCTGCTCTCCTGGCGTACAACGATGCCATCTTCTCCCCGGAGGACTGGGTGGGCATCCAGAGCACAGGCAACAGTGTCAAGCTGAAAGACCCCAATACAGTGGGGCGATTCGGTCTGGGCTTCAACTCAGTCTATCACATTACAGGTGAGGCTAGAAGATGTTCAGCATGGTCTGGGAACCTGGCGTTCTAATCCCAGGCTCTGCCACTGAGTCTCTCTGAGGTTTTCCTCACCCTGTGATTCAGTTTATCCAACTGGTAAGGGAAGTGTACAAATTCTGCCTCTTTGGGTGAAAGTTTGCCACCACCCAATCAGGAGAGCCTTTAGTGATCACATAGTGGTGAATAAGAAAGCTTGAGAGATTTGTAAACCAACATGGATCCTGAGTGGCTGTGGAACTTGGGCTGAAAGACTGAAAGTGGCCTTCTGATGCACAGAGCTTAGATAGGGAACATGAGTTTTTGCACTTGCTTGTAGAAGATTGGGCTGGGACCATGAGTTTGGGCTTCTCTTGTACTGGCATGTGGAGTTTGAGCTGGGAGCAGCAGTCCTAAGCACTTCTTTCCTAATTGGTGGTGGAATCTTGTAGTATTCTGAGACTGGGCATGTCATCCTAGAGTTAATAAACCGGTATCCAATCATTGATGGCTTATGAAGTACATTTCTTTCTCTCTCTCATTTGTTGAAAGACCTCCCCAGTGTCCTCAGTGGCCAAGAGGTTGGCATGCTGGACCCCCAGAAGGCTGTTTTTGATGATGGAGGCTTCAAATGGAGCTTGGATTATCCTGAGGATAAACAGGAAGTTGAAGAATATGCCGATCAGTTTCAGTCCTTCTGGAATGCTCTAGAGGCCATCGATCAAGGCTCCTGGGCCACCCTTACAAGAGACAACAGGTTCCCAGGGACACTCTTCCGCTTCCCGCTCCGTAAAGTAGCCTCGGAGATCTCTGAGAACCTTTACAGTACTGAACGGATACAAGAGCTTTTTGATTCCTTTAGTGGAGATGCCAGTATCAGCCTTTTATTCCTTAAGAATGTCACCAAGGTGTCCTTGAAGAGCGTTGGGCAGGATGGGGCTGTGAAGCATCTACTGACAGCCACCTCGACCATTCAGGATAATGGAATTTTGGGAAAGGCCCATCCTAGCAGTGCTTCTTCCAAGATCCTCACCTCCACGTGCTGGAAAGTTATTTCATTGCAGAGATCTGGCAAGGATGACCCAGGAAGTAATTGGCTGGTGACAACCAGCATAATTAAGGAAGGAAGTTTCCCAGATCTGGAAGACCTTGCCAAGAAACTGAGCAACAGACCCATGATGGCTCTAGCCTACCCTTTCACCAATAAAGGTAGTGTTATTTGCGAAGGACGTTTGAGTTGTTTCTTACCACTCCCAGACAAAGAAGAAAACAGGACAGGCCTCCCTGTCCACGTCAATGCCAGCTTTGATCTGACCGATGACAGGAGGAGTATGAAGTGGGTGGAGATGGACCAACAACATGATGAAGCTGCTCAATGGAACCAGCTGCTGGTAGAGAAGGTCCTGCCCCTTGTCTACTGTCAAGCAGTGCAGGCAACTGTGGAATTGGTAAAGACCTCCAGAATGCCAGCCACAGTGTCCTATGGTATTTGGCCAGACCCAGTTAAGACTCTGCATAAAGAGAGATGGCATTCCTTGATTAAGAAAGTTTCCCAGGAGCTCCTAGGCTTGGAGGTCCTCTGCTTGGCTTCTGATAACTCCCGATGGCTGAAAACATCTGAAGCTGTCTTCCTGCCGAGCATGCAAGATCAAAACTTGAAAAATACCCTGGAAGAGCTCCTCCTATCAGTGGGTGAGCCTCTAGTGAGGGTTCCGGAACATGTCCAGAGAGCAATACAGTTGACTGCGAATAGTCACACTGCATTAAAAACAATGTCACCCGCATTCATCCGAGGGGTCTTGCGACGAGGTGGCTGGAACATCCCAAACCAGCAAAAGCTTCAGGTCCTTGAATACATCACCAGTGATGGACAGTACCAAGACCTCCTAGGGCTCCCACTCTTGCCCTTGTCTGATGGAACCTACACCAGCTTCCAGACTACAGACAGGGATGGGGTAGTCTACCTGGACAGCCCTCGCTTTCCAAGGTGAGTGAGCCAGGAATCCTTATATTGTATAGAGATGCTTCCTCACCCCTGGTTACCCAGACAAGCTACGCCAATTTGGTTATGTCAGTATTGCATATTGGGATTTGCTTTCTGGTTTTCTTAGGGGGCTTCACGAGAAGATCAGGAACTAGAAATCTCTGCATGCAATGGGGCAAAAAGAGAAATGGACAGGCCTGTTTATCACCAGGCACAGTACCTTGATTACCTTGAGCTAGAAAGTCCCAGAAGCACATTTATTGCATTTCTTTGAGTACTACCGTCTGCTGCCTGTCTGTTTTGATGTAATCTTACTTGTGATATATACCCTAAGAGGTCCAATTGAGTTCAGCAAGGAAAGATGATGTGGTCGGTGGCCACTCTTTTGCCAACATGACTGGTTGTGTGTGAGGTAGTTCAAATCTTAACTTGACATGAAACGAGGACCCCTCCTATTTGCTATTTAAGGTTATATAAACAAGCTGTATGGAAGCTATCATTTTTCAAAATCAGATAGTTGGTTTATCCAAGAGACACTGATAGGTTTTCCAATGGTTCTAAATCTTTTCTTGTAGAATTCTTCTACCTGGCCTTGTCCAAAGGTTTCCACCTACAGATGTTAAAGCGGAAGTCCTGCAGCGCCTTCAAAATATCGCACAAAGCAGTAAGTCGGGTCACGCACATAGAGCAAACCAAGCTGGAGCTCATTTTCCCTGAATGCTTTGGGAGGTGAGGGAGTAGGCGTGCCTGGGTTAAGGATATTGGGCATCCTAGGGAATCTTCAGTCTTATCCTCCCCCCCCCCCAAGAAGTTGGTAATTAAATTCAACAATCAACACCATCCCACACCACAGTCTTGTAAAAATGCCGCTTTGACCTGGTGAAAAGCGGGATATTAATACAGTTAAATAAATTAATTAATTATTAGAGGACATGCTTTTATATATTACACTTTACTTTGTATTTATTTATTTATTTAGACAGTTTTGTATACCACCTTATCCTTCAATCAAAGTGGTCAACAACACAATTGGAGGTATACATTTAACAGGAGGGGATAGGACACACATACGTAAAGGCTATCTGCTTATAGCTCTAAATGGGAATGGGTAGTTAGGGCCATGTGGTGTGGGTAACTGGTGGGCCACTTGGGTGGTATCTAGTGCTTGGAAACTTAAGGTGGTTGCTCATAGGTCTCGGTGAAGCGAAGGGTCTTAAGAGCTTTGCAGAAGTGCTTAGTATCGTTTAGGGTCCTTAAGTCCATAGGGAGAGAGTTCCATAATGCAGGCGCCAATAGCGAGGGAGCTCTCTTAAACATTGCTTGTTTTGTCTTGTGATAACCTGTGGGTGTGCTGATCCTGTTGCCATTGTTGGTTCTTCTAGGCCTGTTACTGACATCCTTGATTATTAAATGCTGGAGCGCATCTGCTGAGCGGTGGAGGAAGATTTTGAAGATGTTCAGAATTGTCTTGAATTTTGCCCTTGCGATTCTTGGGAGCCAGTGTAGCTGTCGTAAGACGGGGTGATTTGTTCAGATCTTG
The DNA here is from genome assembly GCA_033557465.1 of Ichthyophis bannanicus. NCBI lineage: Eukaryota > Metazoa > Chordata > Amphibia > Gymnophiona > Ichthyophiidae > Ichthyophis > Ichthyophis bannanicus. The sequence continues at coordinate 43,019,459 of CM066051.1, read as the reverse complement.
CAGTGCCCATGATGATACGTGCTGCAGTATTCTGCACCATTTGAAGTGGGTGAATAGTCTGCTGGGGGAGGCCTTGGTATAATGAGTTTCCATAGTCTAGAAGTGGGGTGATGACTGCTTGGCAAACTGTGCGGAAGTGGTCTTGGCTAAGGATTGGTTTGAGTTGTCTGATGATCCTCAGTCGGTGGTAGGACTGCCCTTCAGAAGCTGCCACTCAAGCCAACCGCTTAGTCTTGCTCAATGGTTGGAATAACTCAGAAAGTAGGGATTGTGGTTCACTGGATGAAAATGAAAAGCTTGGGTAATGTCTCCTGGGGGAACAGGGTATAAATACGAAGAAGGTTTTAAGAGAGCTTGAGGGATGTCTAAAAGCAAGTCAGCTTTCTTTAAGTCATTTCGCGACTAAGTACCCAGGGGAGGGCAGTTGTGCATAAATCAGAGAACGGGACGTACCGAGTACCCTCACCAGGGGCGGCTCTATAATGAGGCTGAATGAGGCGGTAGCCTCAGGTGGCAGCATTTTGGGGGCGGCAAAAATTGCCCCCAAAAAGACCACCTCACTCGGCCTTAAAAAAAAAAAAAAAAGGTTGCAGAAGCTGCTGCAGCAGCATGAAGTGCCCTGCGGCTGCCGCCTCCCCAAAGAGCCCTGACAGCTACCAGTCTCCCCCCCCTCCGCGCCGGCTCAGCTTTGCAGAGCCACGGCAAGGGAGAGTGTTTGTTTCCCTTTCCCATGGTTCCTTTAAAGCTGAGCCCGCCGGCGCTGATAGGAAACAGAGCTGCAGAAAAGGGAAACACTCTCCCTTCACGCGGCTCTGCAAAGCTGAGCCAGAGTGGAGGGGTGGGGGCAAAGACTGGTAGCTGTCAGGGCTCTTTGGGGAGGTGGCAGCTGTGGGGCACTTCAGGCTGCCACAGGAAATAGTAATGGGCTGATGGGAGGGGTTAGAACTGGAAATGGGCTGATGAGGGGGTTAAGAATAGAAATAGGCTAATTGGGAGGGGGCTAGGAATGTTAATGGGCTATGGGGGGGGGTTAGAATCGGAAATGGGAGGGTTAAGAATGGAAATAGGCTGATCTGGGGGGAGGGCTAGGACTGGAAATGGGCTGATGGGTGGGGGATGGGAGAATAGGCCTGGAAGGGAGCAGATACTGAGAAGGTCTCCAAGGGGAAGAAGGGGGCAGGAAGAGAGCTGACACGGGGGAAGGAGGGAGCTGGACAGGAGATGATATGGCAGGGGAAGGAAGGGACTGGAATGGAGCTGACACCTGGGATGTACTGAAGGGGGGGGGGGGGACTGGAAGGAAGCCGACACTTGGGGATGGGAATGGTAGGTGGCTTGGTAATGGGGAGTAGGTTGGAAGGGAGCTGACGTGCAAATAACACTGGAAGGGGGATGGACAAAGGGTAGTGCGACTGGAAGGGAGCTGACTAGGGGGGGGGGTGGCACTGAGAGTGGACGTGAGCTGATACCTGGGATGGTATTTGGACTAGAAGGGGCTGGACAGTGGGGAAGGAGGGGGACTGCAAGGGAATGGACACCAGTGGCAGTCATGGGAATGCAAGATGGTTGACATTGGAAGGTACTGGGAGGGGAGGACTGGAAAGGGGGCTGATACCGGGAAAGGTTACTAGAACTGGAAATGGGCTGATGGAAGGAAGTGAAGAAAACAAAAGATAAGAAATGGCAGATGGACCATAGACCACAGAAAGAGAACTAAGAGAAGACAGGAAAGCAGAAGCCTGAGATCAGGACCAGCATGATCAGAGAATAAAATGGTCAGACAAAATCATTTTTTCTACCTTTGTTATTTCATTTTAGTGATTGGACTTTGCGCTATCGTTATATTTTACACAGTATTGGGGAACTGCATCTCTTATTTATCTGATGTTGCACTGCATGCGGAGTCTGGCTTCTTGGGGTTTCAGTTTAAATTTTGTCTATATTTTATTTTTACTTTAGATTGTGGTTACTTCTTCTGTACTTGGTGAGGGTCGATGTTGTGAGTGTGTGACTGAGGCCAGGTGTTCTGTTAACATGGAGTTTGTACATAAAGATCTATACTGTACTGTAGTAATTTGACTTGTTCCGCTTTTCAGATAGGTGTATGGATGTTCCAGGGCCCATTGTAATATTTACAGTGACGCCTTTTTTTGGATGGGCTCCTTATGTGAGTTCTGGAAGTTTGTGCTGATACTCATATGGTATGGTTTGGTAGGTTTGTTCTTTGTTGTAGGGTTTTGTATTAGTTCACAATATGCCTGGTACTGGAGAATAGTGACTGTTGTTGTTGTTAGTGAGATGATGAAAATCAGATTTTTTTTTTGTAAATATTGAGTTCTTTGGTTGAATGTTCTGGTTCTGTTCTGCACCCACTGTGGATGCAAAATATATGTTGAAAAAGAAAAAGCAAGAACCATAACGCAGTTTATAAACAACAAAATAAAAATGAGTTATAATTTCATTTTATAAACTGTGCTTTTGGTTCTTACTCTCTTTTAGTTCCTTGGTGTGCAAACGGGACCGTACCTAGCCTTGTGTAAGCGGTGCCGCCACACGGGGTGCAAAGGCTTGGGGGGCGCATTTCGGCTGTCTGCTGTTGTCCTGCCACCGCTGGCAGGACAATAGCAGGCAGCCGAAATGCGCCCCCCAAGCCTTTTCTCAGCACTTTAAGCAGGTCTGGTCCCGGTGCCTTTCAGATCGGACGCATGCCCCCCTCCCCTCCTCCCCCCCCCCCATACCTCCGTCCAGTGCTGTCTGCTCTTTCCCTTCTGCTGGTACCGCTGTGAAAAAAACAGAGGGCGGTAGCAGCAGGGAAAGAGCAGGCATTGCTGGATGGAGGTATGGGGGGGGGAGGAGTAAGGGGGGGCGTGCGCCTGAGCTGCAAGTCGCACAGGACGCGATTACAGCTCGGTATGACCCTGTGTGCAAACATCTTGCATTCCCTCCATATAATCTAATCGGCTTTTTTGTTTGGTTCAGTCCCTGATTGGAGTTCTGAAAAAGCCCCGCCCCTCTCTAAGGGGGGAGGGGGCACCTTCTCATTCTTCGCTTCAGGCAGCAGATTGCCTCGAGCCGCCCCTGACCATCACACAAAGGAAATCTAGGTATTGCTGTAATTTGATCACATCAAGTTTCCCAACCTTGCTACCAGAGAGAGGGAGGCTGGAAGAAAGGAGAGACGGTGGAGGAGGAGATTGAAACATCTCAAAGATATAAATGCAAGAGAGATTCTTCTTGGTGAAAGGAAGTTTCTAGAACATGAGATCGTGGTATGAAGCTGAAAGAGTTGGACTTGAAATAACATTAGGAACTGTGGCCATTAGGTTGGTCTGCGGAGGGTGGAGGGGGGACGCACAGAATGAAGTTTCACCGAGGGTGCCTGTTATCCTTGCACCAACCCTGACCCGCTCTGAGACAGGAGTAACTCTGTGTATATGTCAGTGGCAGTGGGTATACTTTACAAAATACCCATAACTGCCAATCCCGTCTATTCTCTGCCCAGTTTATGCTCATAATCCCCCAGGAAGAGCCTATTTAAGCACATAAGACAAAGTTCTACATCCTCAAGTCAATTAAAACAGGACTCCCACCAAGTCGTTATTCCTTCTGTTATTCTTATAGGTAATGTCAAGGCCTCAATCCTAATTTCTACTTTCTTTTTTTGACCGTAGGGATCTTCAGTAACCTCTTGTGTCTGGATATGGCTGTGATCATCAACTCCCTGAAGAAAGCCCTTCCAGAGAGCTGGCTGCATAACTCTGGCTCTATCATCTGGAACTCCAGAGACCCTCGTCATCCTCCGAGAGGTTGGCTGCACGAATTCTGGAACTTTCTGCAGCGGGAAGCTGGTACCTTAACTCCCTTTGAGGGCCACCGCCTTATACCCCTAAGCCCTGTTGATGTAGATGTGTGCTGCGTCTCACTGTCAGAATTAAACATGAAGTCCTCTCTCCTCTTACAAAACCAAGATGGGCACAGCTTGACAGAGGACATGGCCAAGGTATTGGAGGAGGTTGGCTGCACGGTGATAAACCAGTGGGATACCAAAGTATGGCACAGACAGCTCTCAAACTACATTTTGGCACCCTCGCCCAACAACATCCTGAGGGTTTTTGTCCATTTGGGCATCAGCAAGGTTCTGGGATGTCTTGCTCTCATGTCTCCAGAACGTAGGAAACTCCTTTGTGATTTGCTTTCCCAAGCATCCACCTTTAATGCCCAGGAGATGCAAGTGTTGACGCAACTGCCTCTCTTCCAGAAGATGCCTTCCCTTCAATCCCCATGCAGTGATCTGGTGGCTGCTGGCAGTTTGAGAGCCATAGAAAGGAACTCCATCCCTCCTCTTCCCAAAGACCTGATACTTCCGGAGGATCTGCTGCTTTGTCGAGATGAGCAAGACCAGAGGCTCCTTCACCAGTTGAGAGTCCAGCTGCTCAATGCCTCGGATGTGGCTCTTCTATCAATAACGGCATTAAAGAACAGCCTCTACGCACAAGAGAAAAATCAAGGAGAGTGCCTCATGCTGTGGGTTTTGCGAAATGGGGATTTGCTCTTTACCCAGAATACATCATTGAGGAACATTTGTGAAAACCTTGCATTCCTACCTTCCAATGGGAGCCTACTCCAGCCATCTGCTCTTTTTGACCCCAATGTCCAAGTATTTCAGATCTTGTTTGGATCTGAAAGGTTCCCTCCCCAAATCTACCAGGAAGAATCTGTGTTGAGATCTCTGAGAAATCTGGGTTTGAAAGTCTCAATAGCAAGCTTGAGCTCGCAGGACATTCTGAAAATAGCTGAGGAGGTGAAGGCCACTCAGACAGCCGGAGGCCTTTCAACTGCAGATAGGAAGGCCAGGGCACTGATCGGAGTGTGCAATGAGACCCGGGTGCTGTCTCAGTTTTGTCAGCCAGACTTGGAAAGACTGTGTAGCTTGGCTTGGGTGCCTGGAAGTTCATCCACAGCCAAGCTCTCTTTCTATAAGCCCCAGGAACTGAGAAGTATGAAGTACTGCGGGATTGTGGAGTTGGCTATGCCGCTCACAGATGCATTTAACAATGAGGCGAGTGCCCTCCTTGGCCTCAATGGCCCACCACCTCCTGAGAAGGTGGTAGAACACCTAAAGTCCCTCAGTAGGATCTACCAGGAAAAAGATGCTCACTCGTTGCTTCTGAACCTTCACTGTATTTACAAACATGTGCAAGACAACATTGGGCAGTTCTCGACTCTTCTCAAAGGCATCATGATCTGGAACGGAAATGGCTTCTCTGATCCAAGTGAAATTCTCTTGTCTTATCCAGAGGACTTGTATTTGAGCTGTCTGATAAAGAAGGTCCCACAGGGGTTCCTGATCTACAAAAGTCTCTTCCTTAAATGTGGGGTTCCTGAGACCTTATCGGCTGCAGAAGTTACCCAACTTCTGCATAGAATGGCACGGGATGTTGAGGGAAGGAGCTCTGCCTGTGGCACAGAGGTGGAACTGAAGCTGGCTATATCCATCCTAGACTGGATGAAAAGGAAGGGCCACCAGCACACAGATCACCTGCCCATCCCAGTTCAGGCAGATGGCAGTAGATTCACTCTAAAACCACTCTCTTGCACCGTGTTCTGTGATATGCCCAGGGAGCACCTGAAAGAACTCTGTGATGATGATGCATCCTTCCATGTTGTTCACGAAGACATCTCGTTGGCCCTCGCCAGCTATCTTGAAGTCCCCCTTCTCAGCACCAAGGTCTTGAAGCCTGAGTTCTTTGAGCCTTGGGGACCCTCTGAGCCCATCACGCTGCGGATCAAAAACATTTTGCGGGAGTACAGCGAGCAGATGGACCTCTTTAAGGAGATGATTCAAAATGCAGATGATGCAGGTGCCACCGTTTGTGGCTTCCTAGTAGATTGGAGACAAAACCTTGAATCTCGAACAAGCCTTGTAGATCCTGCTATGGCATCCTGCCAAGGAGCAGCCTTGTGGTCTTTCAATAATAGAGAGTTCACCGAGGACGATTTCCGTAACATCACTCGAGTTGGGGCCGCTACCAAAGAAAACCAGGTTGAGAAGATTGGAAAGTTTGGCCTGGGCTTCAATACAGTGTACCATGTGACGGATGTGCCCTCCATCCTAAGCAATGGTAATCTCATCATATTTGACCCCAATGTAAACCATCTCCAGAAGCACATTAAAAGTAATTCTAACCCGGGCATCAAATTGAACCTCCAGAAGCAGGCTCGGGTTCTACACCTTTTTGCAGACCAGTTCAGCCCTTATGGCAACATCTTTGGCTGTGAACTAAAGGTACCCTTCAACTATGATGGCACACTCATCCGCTTGCCTTTTAGGACGGAGGAAGAGGCCAGGACATCCAAGATCAGTAGCGAGGTCTTTAGCAAAGAACGGGTTAGTGTTTTAATGGACAGCTTCCAGGCGTCATCCCACAACCTAATTATTTTTCTAAAAATTGTGCAGGAGGTTACTCTAGGTTATATCCCAGATAACGCTTCCTCCTCCTCCTTGGAGAATCAAACATTGAAGCAACTGGAGCTTCAAAGGGTGGAAGTCCAAAGACTGTCAGTACCTCAGGGTTTCCTGTTTCAAGACATGCAGAAGGCAGCTTCTGACCTTATAGGAAGACAAGAGATCATCGATATTACCAGATCCAGCATCATCAAGGTTACAGTGGTGCAGAAATCAGAACGTGACACAAAGCATTATCTCCTGCATTCTAGTTTTGGTATCAGAGAATCACTTACAATGTTCCAGCAGAATCAGCAGGGGAAGCAAACGTTTGCTCTGCCATTGGCTGGGGTTGCCATACCATTGAAAAAGAATCAAGACACAGGAAGGTGGGCATCGGATCTAAAGAATTTTAGCGGCCAAGCCTTCTGTTTTTTACCTCTTCCTATTTCCACTGGCCTTCCAATCCATCTGAATGCATCCTTCTCCGTCATGTCTAACCGAAAGAGCCTATGGGACACAACTGAAAAAGGTGTATGGAACCACGCTTTGCAATGTGATGCAGCTCTGGTGGCCTGGACTCGGGCTCTGGCCCATCTACAGATAATGAACCAAGAAGGTGACCTGGAAGATTATAATTACTACACATTTTGGCCCGATATTAATCAAGTCAAGTCCCCATTTACAGAAGTTGTGAAAGCGTTCTATCAAGCAGTAGGCAACAGGCTAGCCGATGGCAACCTTTCCTTGTTCAGTAATGGGCAAGAATGGTGCACCATTAAGCATGCTTGCTTCTTGAACTCTGACATAATCCAGCACAAACAATTAGGCGAGGTGGCCACCAAAATCTTCTCTGCCATGCTTCAGAAGCCATATCTAGCTGTCTCACTGCCAGACTGGGTGAAGGCAAGTTTCCAGGCCAGCGACTGTGCCACTGTTCTTCTCCAGAACATGTATGACTGGGAGAGATTCCACAGAGACATTGTTTTTAGTAACTTGAGCTCTTTAGAAAATAACGCCAGGAATGTCCTCATCATTCATGCTATAGATATGAACAGCAAGGAGGTAGACCAGCTTCTCAAGTCTGTGCCGTGCATTCCATCAACCCCAGATGGGAAGTTACAGTTGATTGGGAAAATGATCCATCCACAGGGTAAAGTGGCTCCACTGTTTGATAGAGAAGAGGGAAGATTTCCTAAGGGGACACAATCTGATTTTCTAAATCCTGGGAGGATGACCCGCCTCGAGTTGCTTGGCATGTTGAAAGATCATATCCCCACAAAAGAATTAATGGAAAGGGCCCGCACCATCCCGATAATCTGGACGCGCAGCAAGGAAAATGCCTATTCTCGAATTCGACACATCCTGAACCTGCTAAAAAACCTCATTGACCAGCCCTACAGTAACACCGACCAAGCAGAGTTTAGAAATATTTCTTTCCTTCCGGCTGTCCTTCCCAAAGGCAGCCTCAAGGCAGGAACTGGTGATGTTACCCTCAGGAAGCCAACAGAGATTTACCACTATAAATCCCTGAGTCTCGTAGACATGAGTGAACCAGTCTTATGCAAGAGACTTATTGAGCAAGACTTCAAAATTACTTCAGATGTCATATGGTTTTTGGGTATGCATTGCGACCCTCCTGCTGAGACTGTGATGCTTCAACTGGAGAATACATACAGAAATTCCAGATCTTTAAGCAACCAAGACCTAATGTTAACCGTGAAACAGTGTTATAGCTACCTAAACAAGAGAATACAAGAAAATCCATCTGAAAGGCCAAATATTAAAAACAAAGCTCTTAGCTTTCCGTTCATTATGGAAGGCCAAGAGTTCATAGAGGTTGGTTCCACTGCTCGCACCCTGTCTTTTGATGCAGCTCCCTATCTTCATCAGTTACCTGAAGAGTATCTGGAGTTCAGTAAATTATGGGAATGCGTAGAGCTCTGTGAGCAGTTCGGATTTGATGACTATGTGGTTGCCCTTCAGAAGATGAGCCAGAAGCATAAAGGAAAGCGCCTGCCTAAAAAGGAGCTAGAGTTGGCTATCAAGCTGGTCATCCATGGAATCGATGGGACATGTACCAAAGATCTCATCACCCTTCATGATGCTCAGCATATCTTTATACCAGGTCAAGACCATATCTTACATCATGTGGACAAGCTTAACTATAATGATACGCCCTGGATAACATCCGATAAAGAAACGCTGTTCTGCCATGAAATGGTCCCTCGTGCTGTTGCCTTGAAGCTCCGAGTGCCCACCAAGATTCACCAAACACTGCAGAAACTGAAAGTCTGTGAGCTTTCTCAGTGGGTTTCAAATTTTGGGGCCAAGGAAGACCTGACGAGACGCATCAGCAATATTATAAGTGAGTACTCTACCAAGAGTGACATTCTGAAGGAGCTCATCCAGAATGCCGATGATTCCGGGGCCACGGAGCTCCATTTCATATGGGACAGCAGGACACATCCAAGGACAGCTATCTTTGGGAAAGACTGGGAACTCCTACAGGGTCCGGCTCTCTGCATTTACAACAACAGACTGTTCACTCCCGATGATATTGAAGGCATTCAGCAGCTGGGCAAAGGCGGAAAAGGAGAAAGATTTGACAAAACAGGGAAATACGGGCTTGGATTCAATGCAGTCTACCACTTAACAGACTGCCCTTCCTTTGTGACGGGGGACAGCATGCTGTGTGTCTTTGACCCTAACCTGATTTTCTTGCCAACATCTAACAAAAGTTCTCCTGGTGGTATGTTCAGCATCAATAAGGAGTTTAAGACCATGTTCCAGGATGTCTACAGCACGTACCTTCCTAAGCTGTTTAACCTGGAGCAGGGTACCCTCTTCCGTCTGCCACTAAGGACGGCCATGATGGCAGCAAAGTCCAAAATCTCCCAGCAAAGTGTTTCAAGTCAAGAGATAAAAGAACTGTGGCAGGTCCTAGAGAAGGACGCAGACAGCTTGGTCCTTTTTCTGAACAACATTCAACGAATTACATTTTCTGAGATATCGGAGGAGGGAGGCCATTTGCAGGAAATGTTTTCTGTGGAGACCAAGATAAGTGAAGAGTGTTTGGGTGATCGATTGGACTTCCAAGAAAAACTCTGCCAGTATGCTGCTGCTGATGGATCCATGGCTGAAGTCCTGCCATACCGGGTGTTGTACACAATGGAGGTGAAATGCACTAATTCTAAATCAGTCACGCGTTGGATCTTGGCCAAGCAAATTGGAGTTGAAGGTGAAGGTAAGATAGCTGATCTTTGCAAAGTCAGTGAGCGTTTGCAGCAGACCCGTCTACCCCATGGTGCAATAGCTGCCTGCAGCAACAACCACTTCCCAGGCAGAGCGTTTTGTACTTTGCCCCTTCCAGCCCTGACGGGTTTGCCTGTTCACATCAGTGGAAACTTCATTGTGGATTCTGCCCGCAGGGATATCTGTAAGGAGGATGGTGGAAGCACAAAGACAGAATGGAACTCGTTACTCGTGACCCACCTTCTTGCCCCACTATACTGTGATCTCCTAACTCATGTGTTGGAGATTCTGTCTCCAGACTTGCAGGAACTACTAAGATTTGAACATTTTGATAAGTGCCAAAACTTTCTTGAGTCAAGCTATTTGAGATTCTTTCCTTACGTTAATGATGAGGTTCCTCCATTGTGGCAGAAGATGGTCCATCAGGTATACCGGACCATGAGTGAAAAACGTCTTCCACTTCTTCCAGTTTATATCATGGAGACCATCCAAATTCATAAGCACAGCAAAGAGATTTTGAAGGTTTATTGGTCACCAGTTGTTCCAGAAGAACCGACAGCACAGCCCCACTTTGTCCTTCAGGATATAAATAAGTCCATGCAGGATATTCTGCAACATCTCAACATGCGCTTGGTTCCCCGCTTAGAGTCTTGCCACATTATCTTTGCAGAGTTTATCCAGGTGGATGTGCCTGTCCCGGAAGTAAACCCTGAAACAGTCTGCAGCTTCCTGAAGATCTGCAGTGTGCACCCAGGAGGATGCAGCCTTCCCATGCCTGTCAGCCATACTTATCTGAAAAATGAATCCACTTGTTCCTTGTTGTTGAATTTCTGTCTTCAAAAACCTCATGAAGAGAATGCTGGATATTTAAGTGGGCTACCTCTTATGGTGACACAGGATGGGGTCCTCAGACTCTTCAGCTCTGGTGATCCCAAATACTACTCTACATTCGATGACCTTTTCCCAGCACACAAACATCTTTTTGCTAGCCGGACAGTTATTGATGCTAAACACGTCACATTGCTTCAGAAGATGGGTTTTTTGAAAGACTTCAGCATCGAAGAGTCCGTCCTTTACATCAAAGAGCAACTGGAGCAAAGGTCTTGGACCTCCCTAGGGAAAGTGTCTCTCTCTCTCAAGTTGTCTGAACAGGATGAGAAATGGCTAACCAGACTGTGGAAATTCTTTGAAAGTCATATCGACGTTAAGAACAAAGAAAAGACAAATGCTTTCATCACTTTATTTTCTGACTGTTCTCTTCTGCCGGTGCACTATTGCAATCCCCCTGATGGCATCTCCATAGTGCCCCTTGGATCTCTTAAGACTACTATCTATGAAGCTTCAAATGACATATCCAAAATGCTTGTCAAATTAGGATTTGCACATTTAAAGAGAGGAATTGTACCAGTTGACTTAACCTACCACCTCCTTAGGAATCATCTTCTGCAAACAAATGATTGTTCTGAGGTTCTGGGGCAGCTGTGTGCTCGGACTGACCTCCGATGGACTGATCTTCGTGACTGGGAAATTGACCATATATTGGGTTTTTTTATTAGAGGTATCGATCAACTATATAAGAATGTGGCTCTGGCAAATCTCAAAGCCCTGCCCTTGTTTAAGACCATCCAGGGGAACCGTGTTAGCTTGAATGTTTTTCAGATGATTTATATCCTGGACACCAATCTCTCTGCAAATTTAATGACATTTAAGGAACTCTATACACTTGATGACCAGACAGTGTTTCTTCTAAACAATAGCGTCAACTGTGAGCTCCAAAAACTATTATATATTCAAGTAATTAGTGATATAAAGTTTTTCATTAAATTTGTCCTCCCACAACTTTTGCATCTCAATGAAGCTCAGCTTCTGAAGGTCATACAGCTCTTGATAAGGATTATACAGAGTAGTTGTATGATCTATCAGCGTCACAAAGATACCATCATCGCCTCTCTGAAGCCCATCAAATTCATTCGGGACAGTACAGGAGAACTTCGGCAAGCTTCTTACTACTATGATAGCACTGTAGAGGTTTTTAAGACTTTGGGGCTTCAGTCAAGGTTCATCCCTGAACTGTTCTTTAAAATTGTGCGACGTGACTGTTTCATGTTAGGCATGCTACTTAAAGATCTTGGCATGAAATGTGAGATATTGGAGGAGGACTTTGTTGAGTTTGCAACTCACATTGAAAGAGAAGCAAGTCAGGGTATCTCGGTAGCCAACCTGGTGCCCAAGATAAAGGTGCTGTTCCAACACTTGCTCTCCTTAAATGAAAAAGTCCAAGTAGGATTTATATCTACTGTTTGTAACATAAAGTTCCTGGTACCATTTCAGGTTGAATATGAACTGCAGAGTTTACATCCACCCCAAGCTAAGCATGAAATGCTAGTACCTCTCAGAGGTTCACTAATGCCACAGAACGATGAGTATATCAAGCTGGCTTGGACATCAATGGCCATTCTTCCAAAATGGTTTACCCTCTCCCCAGAGAACCTAAGCCTATTGGAAACATTTGGCGTTCTCTGTGCTCCACCGACAGCCATGGTTCTGGAGAATATGAAGAATGTGTGTAAAGCGCCGTGCCAAAGCAAAGACCTGGTGAAAATTCGAAGTGAAGTTCTCCAGGCCACCTACAACTATCTACAGAGAGACTTAAGTTTTGATGCTAGCTCCTTGACCGGCATGCCCGTTATTTTAGTAGAGGACAATGCCTTGGCGGAAGCAAGTCAGGTTGTATTTTCTCTGATGGCGGACAGAGTGTTTTGCCCATACCTTTACAAGCTGCCTCCACTGCTGGCTTGCTGTACGGAGCTTTTCCAGAAGCTTGGCGTGGAAGCTGAGCCTACTGTGTTTCACTATGCCAGGGTGCTCACTGCTATCTATTGGGAAACCAAGGAGAAGGAAGAACTACACGCTAATCTTAAGAGGACTGTTTCTATGGCTACTCGGAAACTCTTTCGCCTTCTAAAAGAAAACCAAAAGGATCTTAAAGAACTAAAACCTCTATACCTTCCAGCTACTGATGGGAAACTGTATGAATCTTCTGTCCTGGTTTTCATTGATCGTATATCCCTAATCACAATGGATAATAAGCTGGATGGGATTTTCAAATTCTTTTCAAATCCAGATAAGGGCAATCTCTATCGTCCTCTTTATGAACAGAAGAAGCTCTTTCAGCATCTGCCAGAGGACATGCGTCCAAAGTTTCTCTCGGAGATTACAGAAGAGAGCATTGCAAATCAGTCACTGAAGCCATGTGTTGATGGGGCCAGCTGTGAGCTGAAATGCCATCTACAGGATATCTTGAGTTCTTCAAGCTTCAAGGAAGGCCTTATTTGCCTTCTAAGAGGTCAATCGAAAGGAGAGATAAGTGAAGAGAAAGCTGCTGAGGAATGCAGTGCCGTGTTTGGGAAACTGGAGATCATCTGCTCTCCAACACTGCAGACTGTCCTCCTCTATGAATCCAAGCCCCTTCCTGGTACTAATCTTCCCAGAAATGTCTTCATCAGAAAAGGAAGTAATGGTCACTGTCAAATTTATCTTGAGCACAAGGACAAAAGCTCAAGTCTGGTAATGGTTAGAGTAACCAGAACTCTAGCTGATGAAATTAATGGAATAATGAAGAATTTGCTTGAGAAGACTTCTCTGAAGGTCCTTGTGGAAATGTTGGCCTGTGAAAGCCCAGAGGAGATTGACAGCATTTTGCAAGAAAATGAGATATTAACAAAAAACCTTACTAGATTTGGTGCTTACTCCTTGCCTAACGCGGGTGAGGAGATCCCCAAGGAGTGGCATGACTGCTTAGACATGAGTATCCTTAATACTTTTAAAGAGGGCGACTATGTTGGCTATCTGGACCCTTTGGGAAAAGAGCTCTACCTGTATGCAATTGTCATAGAGCAATTGAAGCCCAAATCCAGTGGAAGTGGTGAAGTGCAGATGTATCGGATCACTCTTGGATCTGGTCGGCTTGAAGATGTCAGCAACCTCGATTTGTACCAGTTCAAGAGGAGCAGTAACTCCAAGAACAAGGAGCGAGCTCTGGTGTTGGTGGAGAACCTGAATGACCAGAAGGAAATCCAAGACAGGTGGTTTGAGAAGTCCCTTGGAGACATCAAGGAAGAAATTGATGGGAATCTCCATGAAATCTGGAAGCTGTCCCCAGAAGAAAGAAAGAAAGCTGTCAGGCGCCTATACCTTTGCTATCACCCAGACAAAAATATAGAGCAGGAGAAACTGGCTGAGGAGATCTGCAAATACCTCCAGCAACAGATCAGGGAGCTAGAGGATAAAGGGGATCACAATCAACCAAGTCACACTGGGAAACAGTCCAGTCCCTCACATGGTTTTTCACAGTGCTGGAATGAGTGGCAGAGTGAGGCAACTAGGCACAGAGCTGAGCGTGACAGATTCTGTAGAAATAACAACTTCCCGTATGACTTCTGGTGCCACCACAAGAGGCAGAATGAGAAGCCTAATCCCACCGATGCCAAGAGATGGCTAAAGCAAGCACTGTGTGACCTCCGTGCTGTGACGCATGATGTTGGTGTTGAAAGCACAGAGTGGGTGTTCTACAAAGTCCATCAAGCTGTGGAGAAAGCCTTGATTGCTGCTCACCTCTTCAGGCGGGGTTCGTTTGAGAAAGACTCCTTCCTTGGCAGCTTGGCTAGAGAGGTGTCTGCTTTCAGCCCTTGTCTGCAGAAAATAACTGAGCAAGTCGAGCAACTCCAACAGCATGGAGTGCACAACAAGAAGACCCAATACCCCACCTACCACCTACCACCCAACATCCCCAATAACAGCTTCCCAGCAGATAAGGAGGCTGAGGTGCTTCAGCTGGCCCAGGATATCCTTGTTGGGATTGAGGAATACATCGAGCCACTAGAGCTAAGTGTTAGCAAAATATGATTAATAAAAAGGATGGCATTGTAAAGGGAGCTGCGAGAGAATATGGCTAAGAATGGAATATGGTCTTCACAGAATTACATTTCACTGAGCCCAACGGCATCAGATTTCCCATTTCTGTCTGTCTCATAGCACCAGAGGCCCACCCCATTCTGTTGCCTATGTCCTGACCAACATTTTGTCCAAGACAACATCAGCAATTACAGAACCTGAGAGTAAGCTGAAGATTGGCTTGTTGGGGCCCCTCCGATCAGAAAAGATGTTCCCTGGCCCTGTCCCTATCTCTGACACAATTCCCATTGTGAGGGGACATGCGTTTTGTTTTTCTTTAAACACTTTTCAGCTCTAGGACCCAAAGTGCCAATGCAGTGGTTAAAAATGCTCGTGTATACATGCCGGAACTCCTCCGCTAGTGGTTCAATCAGGATCAGATTTGGTGGGATGGTGGATCATGATGAAGTCTAACTAGTGTCAGTCATTTTTAGCAGCATAAACCTGTAGTGATTGCTTCAATTCCATCCTTTACATGCTTTGCACATATGCATATGTTGGAAGTACTGAACCAGACCAACTTACACTTAGCCTGAAGCAGTTAACCAAAAGCATTAGTGGGCCAGTCTAGGGACATGTCCTGCCTCAAATCAGAGATAGGCTGGGTGAAAGACAAAAAAAACAGGGCGGGCTTTTTCGCTTCTTAATTTGCGCTGGAGACATGCCCTACATGGTTAGAATCCACCAGATCCTTGCTCTCTAGCACAGCTCCATGGGCAGGATCCTCGAATGCCTGCTAGGGGGGAGGTAAGCAGGAAAACGAATCCAAGCACAAGTCCTCTAAAGAGTCTCCAGCGGCGCCGGCTCCTCTGGAGAACATGCAGCCAGCTTTCCGTCCATGTCTGCTAGCCAGCATGGGCACAGTGAGCTCAAATGGAACCTGACTGAGATCCTTAGTACTTCAAAGGGCCCTCCCAGAAAACCAGTTAAAACAATTGAGTGGCTCATGCCAGTTTTATTCCACAGCAACCATCTATATGCCCTCACAGCCCCATCTCCTCCCTGATCTTCCTGCTCAGGAGATTCATACAGAACAGCGCTGATCTTCTACAATCTCCTTCAGGGGGGACGAGCTCTCAGAACAAATCCTGTGCATTCCTATACGTGACTACTGCAGTTCCCCTTCCCCCGAGGACTGGCGGGCGCACCTGCCCTTTGAAAAAGATACCTGCTCCGTCTCCAGTGAACCTCAGTCTCTTCACTGGGAGCAAGTCTCTCTAGGGTCTGCAGAGGATCCTCCCCTACTACCTCCCCAACTTCTCCAAACCGAAGACTTCACAGAGGACTACTCCTATTCTAACTTTTTGAAGAAGATATCTTGAGCGCTTGCCTGTAGTCATTCCCAAACCCCAGTCAACAAGCATGACTCCCAATCCATTCTGAAAGCCTGCAGTACGTCCAGAGGTTATCATCCTTCTTTTATTTATTTACTTACTTACTTAATTCCAGTTCATTACTTTGCAGGCCTCTGTTTGGAAGACTCCAGCCTCTGTACCTGCCATCTCCCAGCACCTTCACCATAGGTACAAAGTCCTCTCGGCTCCAGGCTTTGACCTTCAGCAGTTGCCCCACCAATGGGAAGTCTCAGAGGCGGCATTTAAAAAGGCCAAACTCAGCAAGACCCAGGGCCATACACTGCCAGGCAGCGAACAAAAAACCAAGAAGAAGGTTAGCGAAACAATTGACTGAGATGAAATTTACAAATAACCTTCAGCAGGAACTTAGGATGAGCGTCACTGCGGTCAAAAGTGCCCCTATTGGGACATCTCGAAGGTCTTCGCAAATCTCTCCTGTGGTGGTCTACAGGGAAATCTGCTAAGTGGATGTCCTTCCAGCCTCCACCAAATCAGCTCATTCTCACCACCAATGCCTCCACTGCCAGATGGAGGGCACACCTCTTACATCTCTCAACGCAGGGGAAGTGGTCCCCTCGCAAACAAGCTCTTCACATCCACCTGCTAGAGCCGTGAGCTGTTTTCTTGCCCTTGCTATCTTCAAAAAGTGAATCAGATGAAAGATTTGACTTGTGCAAACTGACAGCCAAGTGACCATGTTCTACATAAACAAGCAGGGTGGATCGGGCACTACCCTCAGAGTGATGTCTGACAGGACCCAAAAATCAGTTGGCAAACTCCCTCAGCCCACACGGGCGGTCTCTCGACCCTGCAGGCTTACAGCGCATCTTCGCCACATGGGGCACCCAGCAGATTAACCTCTTTGCCTCAGAGAAGACAAAATGTCCTCTCTGATGCTTTCACCATTTCCTGGAGTCACCATCTGCTCTGTGCTTTTCTGCCTTTCCCACTACTCATGTGGGTCCTCCTCAAGATGTGAACAGACTGGGCCATGATGATCCTCATTGCGCCCCTGTCCAACCTGATTCCCTCACCTACTCGCACTAGCACAACAGCCAGTCGATCCCCTAGGAACTCATCCTTTCCTTCTGATGCCGAACTGGGGTCAGCTGCTTCAACCAAACTTGGCACACTCCCTCACTGCCTGGAAATTGAAAAGTACCTAATGGAAGACCCCTCCATCTCTGCAGATATGCAGGCGACAATACTGACCTCAGAAACATCAACCTTACAATCTTAACAACGAAAGTGGACCCTCTTCGTGCACTGGGCTAGGTTCCAGAACCTTGATCCTTTCTCCTGCCTTTTTAAGCTAATGCTTTTTTATCTTCTCCAGCTCTCCAAATTCAGTCTCCAAAGCACCTCTTTCTGCTATCACCTTTCCACAATAGTAGCATGCCACCTTCTTGTCAATGGAAAGCCAATCTCAGTACATCTTCTTGTCTCTATATTTATGAAGGGCTCGTTAACTTGAAACCACCATCAAACCACCTTTGCCAGTTTGGGATCTCAGCGTGGTCCTCTCAGAGCTGATGAAGCCATCCTTCGAATCCCTAGGCTCAGCTCCGCTCAACTATCTTACCTGGAAGACCAGTGCTCCTGGTGGCTATCATGTTGGTCAGGAGAATTCGTGAATTGCAAATCTTGGTATACTACCCCCCCTCCCCAACACATACAGGCAATTTCTGCACAACAGAGTCCTACTTCACACTCATCCTAAGTTCCTGCTGAAGGTTGTTTCTAAATTTCATCTCAGTCAATCGTTTTGCTAGCCTTCTTGGTGCCCTGGACAGGGTCTCCGGACGAAGCTGTCCATTTTCTGGACTGCCATGAAGCCTTCTTATTTTAACTGCATGCTACAAAGGACTTGCGATCCTCCTCTCAACTCTTTGTCACTTTCAATTCAAACCAACCAGGTCAGCCAGTTTCCAAGCTCACCTTCTCTTCTTAGATTGCCGACTGCATCATCTTCTGTTACTCCCATGCCAAGTTGCAGTGCCCTGGCCGAGTCGGCCCACATCGCCTCTGAGCCAAGGTGACTTCCATGGGCAATCTGGCTTCCATTTCTGCTGCAGACATCTGCAAAGTAGCGACTTGGTCCTCCATTCATACTTTTACTAAACATTACAGCCTGGACATCTCCTTTGGCCAGGCTGTCTTGTGCAACCTTTTTGCACCCTAATCTACTTCTTCCACCTCCCATTCAGGGATGGACCACACAAGCGGACCTTCAGGAAGCATCCCTTGGCTCTGGATTCACCTTCAGAGTATGCCTGCATACCCCCTGCTTGTCTCCGGAGAAAGCAGAGTTGCTTACCTGTAACAGGGGATCTCTGTAGACAGCAGCTACACTCACCCACCTCCCTTCCCCTCTTCAAAAAAACCCCAAGAAAGCAAAAAGAAGAAAGCAGACAATGAATCAATAGGGAACACAGCCCTCCACACTTCATGGAACAAACAGTTAACGTGACACTCTGGGGGCTGAGTTGATTTCCAGCATCTCTGTAATGCGCATGGTCAGAAGTCCAAAAGACTTCTCTAAGCTTGGGGAGAGCTGGAGACCAGGAACCGTCGGAGACGCCACTTACAGAGTGTGGCTGCATACCCCTTCTGTCTATGGAGAACCCCTATTACAGGTAAGCAACAATACTTTCTGCTACATGTTCAGGCCTGTTATTAACCAGGTCTAAACTAAATATATAGGGCCCGATATTCAAAAGTTTTCTGCTCTTATCTTTGAGGATTACGCTCCTAAATTGGCCTCTTTGAAAATGTTACTAGTGCCAAGTTCCTACATTTATACTCAAAATTTCACTGGACATCTAAAGTTAGGAGCATAAAATGTAGGTGGCAACAGGAGCGAATTTAAGACAGGGAAAGAAGTTAAGAGTTCAGCACTGATTTCCAGCACTAGGCTCATAAATGTAGGGAAGCGAATGGCAGCCCTAAATTTGTAAGCATAACCTTTAAGCTCCTAAATCAAGATGCATTTTCAGCTGAAAAAAGGGCACAAACATAGGAGTCTAATTTCGCAGCTCAGCTTTGTTTGAATATCGGGCCTATAACTTATCTAGATAACAACTGGAAATCACTACTCCCGATAATTTGAAAGCCCATCCTCGCTCTGCCCCAAAACAACTCCTTAGTATACGGATAGCATAGAATTGTTCATATAGCAACTGAAAGGCCACGGTTGCCGTCAGATGTGTAAGTTGCTTTGAGAATTGACTCTCCCTTTTTTTTTTTTAAATGTCCATTTTTTTTTAGGGTTTTTTTCTCCTTTCTCCTTTTTTTTTGAGAGAGCTTAAAACAGGAAGCTTTTGTGTCGAATGGAAGGACTTTTACAGTGGAATGGTCTCAGCTGTCCTCAGCCCAAGGTGGTTTATTCTCCAGCTGGCTGGAAGCTGCCTTGAGATTTGAACTGGAGAAATCCCCATGGCCCCTTCCTGGGCGTGGGGGACCTAAATCTGCTGCTATGGTTTCCACTTTTTGTGGTCTTTGCACTTGAAAGTTCATTCCTATTTGTCACCCCATGAGAAACTTTATTTATTTATTAAACACTTTTATACCGCGCTTTCCCATGGTTCAAGTGCGGTTTATATATAACAGAGGTATGAATGGTACAACAGGAATGAATACCTATTCACATTACATAGACCGTTTATGAACTTTTTACAGGGAACAAAGTGAACTACTGTATATACATTACAGAATGGAAAAACGATCCAACGTTCAGATAATCACGCAACTATACAGTGAGAAGAGTATGACTGATGTATCACTCACCTAGGTTTGAAGGCTTGGATTATACTCTATTAGCGTTTCTGATTGTGTTATGGGGTGAGGTGTGGTGTCTGTGTGTCAGTGTTTGTGAGTCTAGTGTGTAGTAAATAGGTGTGGTTTTTAGTTTTTTTCAAAATAACCTAATGTCAATTAACTGTCTGATATCTTCAGGAAAGTCGTTCCAGAGGATCGGAGCAGAGTGTGGAAAAGTCTTGTTGTTCGTAAATGTTTTAGCTTTTGTAAAATCTCTTGAAAGAAATGTGTGTTATTGGATAAGAGAGGCCGCCTATGCAGCAAAGTCCTTCCCTGAATCCCTGGGATGCTTCTCTTATTCCTGTAAGAGGCATTGCTCGCAGGAAAGGTTAAGTAATGAAGGGCGTCTATAGATGTACCTAGTGCAGGAATCCGAGCTACTGTTATTATGGTCATGCCATTTTCAGATGTTACATGCATGTTTTCTGTGTTATTTTATGCTGTTGTGTATTTGTGTTGAGTTGTCAGAAGTGAACTGAATAGATTCTAGTCACACGTTTGATAGTGAAAATTCCCCCACACCCTTTCCTGTATGAGATTAGGTTGGGAATTGGCTATGTTAAAGAGGGACCAACCAGCTAATAAAAAGATATATTCTGTACATGGATAGCCGATGTCTGTATCTGTTTATTGCAATGTGTCACGTGGACAAATAAATATATTTAAAAGCTCTTGAAAGCACCTGTAGCAGCAGATAAGCATGCAATAAATAAATCCAGGAGTCTTTTCAAGGATCCAAGCCAGTTTAATGTGCACATGGCTCAAGCAATAAGCAATTTCAAAATGGCTGAGCAATGGCTTCTAGTAAAACAACAACTTTTATAGCTTTCTTGTCCATTCTAAGCATAGGCAAACTTTTCATTGGTCCCAGTACCCCTCTCACCCATCTATTGGTCCCGGTACTGATATGGCTACCCAATCGGGACTCTGGTCTGGGCCCAGCACCTGGTTGCCCCCCTTCTAGTCCCAATTACAATGGTCAGTGTCTCCAACTTGTTACTTCTCTCCTCCAAGGTCGCTGAGCTTGTTAAAACATATGGGAAGCAGGGCACTGTAACCTTGCTTTTTGCAGAGTTAATTAATTCCATAGAAGCTGTGCTCTCTTATCAGTACCAATTAGAGCTGTTTTCTGTCTTTTATAAGTTTCGTTTCTGCTTAGCTATGTTCAGTTAAACTGAGTTAAGTTTCAATTCTATGGTGTCATCATTCAGGGGGGTTTTCATTCCTCTGGGCCTAACTACAGGCTTCAGTTACAGGTCAAGCTGCTCAGGCCTGTCTGCTTAGTTCAATTAGCATGGATCATAGGCCGTCGCCTACCACATTCCCCCCTTTGATTATTCTCACCCGCATGTTAATAAGGTGTGAGAATCAAATCACATAATACTAGGTAAAGGTATCACTCTGTGGTATAGGGTAGTAAGTTCACATAGCTAATATCTTTGTAGCTGTCTTACGCTCTACAGTGTTATTAATAACTGAAGTTATCATTTGCAAGCAAAATGGCAAGAAACAAGGGAGCAACAGGCAGATAGTCAAAGTCCATAGTTTGGCAAGAGTGGGAAAAAGAACTAAAGGATTAGAAGGTTCGGTTGCATCTTTGTTGTGCTGTCGTAAAGCTTCTGATTTAGACAGACCAGCTGTCCATCCTTCGTAGTAGATTGTGGTCCAGTCCGAACAAAACACAAACTGTCAACAATGGGGTGGGCCAATACCCACTCACTAGTAGTATTATGTAAATCAGTCTGATTGTATAGGATAGAATAGTTCAGTTCTTGCGTCTCCCAGGGCCACTGATCTCCCATCTTAGTTCCTCCACAATAGAAACAGTCAGAAGTGTGGAGACTAGATGCTATTGCTCCAGTAAGTTCAAGAAACAAGTTCTGGTGGTGGTATGAGGAATTGCAACGGTGGCTTGCATAGCCTTGTAGAAAGTCAAGATCTAGAACAACTTTTGGATTGGAGAGTATACCAATGCAAGTATAGGAAGAATGATAAAACAAGGTCTGAGTGACCTTCGGTCCAGTTCATGTTGTACTTATACAGGCTGCCCAGGGAGATAAGGCAAAAGTCATTTCAAAGCACTCCAAGGCTGCTGCCAAAATAAAGCAATAATAATAATTCATAATGGGCATAGTCTCTGGAAAATTGGTGGAACTGTCGACTTCCACAACAGATAACAGATGTAGGGTTGATTGTAGATCCTCAAGCTTCTGCCGTACGTAGACCTACCAGCTTTTTGGCAGGAGTAGGGCTGTAGATTCCAAAGTATCACTGTCCTCTGGGATGTCTCAATTTCTTAAAATATCATAGCATAGTCTCTTAGGCTATTATTGCTTCCTTAGAGCAGTTCACTCTTTAGGAGATCAAAACAGTCTTTTCAGAGTATTTAAACACAGTCTCTTAGAAGATTCAATTTCTTAACACAACACAGTCTCTTTCTGATGATTGCAGGTTTTTTCAGATGCGAGGCTTACCTTCAGATAAACAAAAAGTCTTGAAATAGTGCAGTTTCTGAGGGACCAATAAGTCTTAGGTCCGTGGTTGTTGTCGTAGGGTGAGGTGCAATGGAGTCTCAGGATGCTGTACAGTAGTCCAGTGATCAGGTTCAAGAGCAGCTGCTGGCTTCACTTGATTATGATGGGTCCAAGGTTCAAATTCTGCGACTTTTACTGCAGTTGGAGTTGTTGACAGGATGACGACATAGGGTCCCCTCCAATGCAGGGCTAACAGTATCTTTCTCCACTCTTTGATCCACACCGAGACTCCAGGCTTGAAAGGATGCAGGGGTGCAGGCAAATTGATGAGTAATCGATTTTGTACTCAGGTATGAAGACTTCTGCAAAACAGAACTTAAACCAATAGTTCATGTCTAATAATTTCAGATCCTATCTGTCTCATATCTCCTTTTATTTCCTATACAATAGGCAGGGGTTGCCCATACAGAATCTCAAAAAGGGAAACTCCTAAAGACTTAGCAGGGGCTAAGTATATCCTAAGAAGGGCTATGGGAAGAACCTGGGGCCACTTCAGGTAAACCTCTTGGCAAAGTTTAGACAACTGAGATTTCAGGGTTCTATTCATATATTCTACTTTTCCTAAATTCTGAGATCTATAGGCAGTATGTATCTATTAATATCAATATCTTGGGGCTATACTTAATGGACTTGCTTCCTAAGGTTATCCATCCTCATTCTTTGTACAGGGGCCCATATGCATGCAAGGTTGTAAGGGTATACTTGAAATCTGGGTACACATTTAGACAGGGCTCTTTTCCTATTGTTAGTGCTCTAGTGAGGACTATCAGTTCAGCTTTCTGTGGTGAAGTTTCTGGGGCCAGGGCTGAGGACTCAACTACCAAATCAGGGGTCACCACTGCATATCTAGCACAACAATGTCCATTGATGATGAAACTGCCTTCAGCCACAAAGAAAGTCTGTTCAGGGTTCTCCAGAGGGACATCAGTCAAATCCAGGTGGCTTGAGAATACAGTGTCCATAATTTCTAAACAGTCATGATCAGGGGATCAAGACCAACTGATAACAACATAGCAGGATTGAAAGCTTGACTGACCCTTCAGTTGTATCTGGGGTTTTCACACAACATACTCTAATATTTCAACATTCATAGATTTGTTAGCTAGTAATTTCCTTTGTGAAGGGATTTTTCTTTTAGTTTTTGCTTACTAGGAAGGCTGTAGCTGTAACAGCTTCTCAAATAAGGTCCAAGAGATTGAGTCAACACTCCCAGAACATTTCCTTGCGACTCATGAACATAGAGACTGTAAGGTTTTCTGGACATCTGGTAGACCCAGAATTGGTGACAACATCAGAGTGTTTTTTTCAAAGATCAAAAGACTGCATCCTGTTCAAGTCCCCATTCCTCTGGAGACATTTCCATTCCTTTGATAGCTTGATACAATGGTTTTTTTTTCTCTAGCAGCGCAAAATTGGGGATCCATATACAACATACTCTGTGGCACCCAAGAAGGCTCTCACTTGCCTCCTGGTGATTGGAGTAGGAATACTGCATACAGCTGCTTTGCGTTCTGGTAAGGGTTCCAGGCGTCGAATTCCGCTGGACAACTGGAATCCTAGGTATTTAACTTGTTTGACATAATTATGCTTTGGCTCTTGAGACTTTGTATCCAGCCTCATTAAAAAGGTGCAAGAGTTCACTGGTGGCTGGTGGACATTCACTTTCTGAGTTGGTGGTTATGAGCAAGTTGTCCACATATTGAAGTAGAATTTTTTCTTTTTTTTTTCTTGAGTTTCTGGATAACTTGTCAAATCTTTTGCTGAGTGAGGCGAGTTCTTGAATTCTTGAGGTAATCTTGTCCAGATGAGTTGGCCCCGCCTCCTTGTAGTGGGGTCTTGGGCTAAGCGTATACAGAAAAAGGCATCTTTTTAAGTCCAGAATGATGAAATGTATAGCTTCAGCAGAGATCAGTTCCAAGAGAATATAAGGATTTTGGTACCACTGGTTGTATAGTTTCAGCTGCATCATTCATTCTTCTTAGATCCTGCACTGGGCGGTAATCACCTGTCCCAGGCTTCTTGACTGGCTTGAGGGTGACAATGGCAGGGGCTATGTTCTTCGCTAGGCCAGGTGGATTATCTTCTGCCCATCCTCCAGGTGGGGCTATGAGGTTGGTAAGTGTACAGCTTGTTGCTTTGGATGCAGGTGAATAGAACCGCCATTCTTCTTCTTGGGGACAGTTTGAGTTTCATTTTTTTCTTCCTTCAACAGAGGATATCTGTGCTTGAAGCTTTGCAAGCAGATCTCGGCTCCAAAAATGGAATAGGGCATTCAGGCATATACAGGAACTGGTACATTATTATTATTATTTTTTTTTTTCTAGTTCACACATGTGGTTCTGCAGAAAAGGCTTTGCGAGAAAAACACAGGGGCTACTGGCTTTAGTATTCTGCTCCTGTATCCCCCATAAAAGTCCATATATTGGTCCCCTATTTTTCAGACTGACTCCTGGGGACCCAGGGAAACTGGAGAGTCCGGTCTGGCCTAGTCTTCATCCATGCTGTAGCCCTCTTCGGCTGCCACTCACGCTATAGCTGCTTCACTCTCGTGCTGAAACACTGTGCTTGGTTTATTGTTTTATGACTTTGCAATCAAGTACTCCCTCGGGAGTCAAGATACGGGCATTCACTTCTCTAATGTCCTTCTTTTTCTATAATGGGCGTACTCACACCCAGTTTTTCACTTCCTCTGTTCCTTCGATTAGGATAATCTCCTCACATCATTCAACTAAAATATCATTCACTTCCTCTGTTACATTTATTTTCACAATTCACACACCCTCTGATTAACTTTCATTTAACCATTATGCCCGCAAATTCATCCAGTTCTTTGCAATTTCCGTTCATTAGTTCAATCAAGTCCTAAAACTTCTCAGTGTATAATGCAGTTTTTTTCAGTTCTAAACAAGTCTGGTCAGCTGACTTTCACTTCTAGTCCGGAGGGGTTGGACATTCCCCTGTTGCAGAGGTGGCTAGCAAACTACTTGGGAATCTGTAGGGAGAAGTCATCCCCCTCCGCCCCCCCCCCCCCCTTGTTCCAGGCTCTGCCCGGGATGATGGCAGAGCTCAGGGAAATAAACAGGCAGGATTTTTTTTTTTTTTTTTTAAACATTTAACCAAGAATCCTATATAGGGGAACTATTCTCTGTACAATCTGATAAACACGGGAAACTACGGGGCCATGAAGTAACTCTGGAATCTGCATGGACTCTGACCCCCCTTCCTCCCCCCATGGTGACGTAGTTAACAACAGACAGAAGGCGGTCTGTCAGGCTGCATTTTCCTGTGACTAGGCATAATAATCTCATTCTAAATAAATACAATTTAGATAAATTCCTTCAAATATAAAACTATTTTTTTGCAACATGTTATAAACAACAATCCCAACAGAGAGAACTATTACGTATGGCTGGAAGAAACTAGCTGCCAGCCGTAATCTGCACTTAAGGTGAATAACGTCTCTGCAAAAGATTACAGTTTAGGAAGGAGATATTCAAAAGACATTCCGGATACTTTTTTCAATAAAATACAGTACACCTTTCCCTTTTTTTTTTAAATACAGAAAAGCTAACTGATTTGTTCATTAGTAACCAGCACAGAGGGGAAGCATGCATTCAAATGACTTATACTCATTCATAAAAAGATAAACTTTGTTTTTAAAACTTTTGGTTAAACAGAGCTAGTGAAACCAGAGAAAAAACTAATTATAAATTCATCACGCTTCGATTAAATGAAGAGACTTTTCAAATCGGCAGTCCCTTTTCATTCCTAGGAGAAATCTCCTGCAGTCTCCAGCTGTCTCTCCAGAACCTTTTTTTTTTTTTTTTAAGGATATGTGGAAGCCACACCCCTCTGCTCGCGGGGAAACAATTGAACTGTGCTCATAAAAAGAGACTTCTCATTCACATGGACAGAGATGCCAGAAAAAAACAATTTAAATCAATGTTAAGTCGTGATCTAATTACTTTGTAGATCAAAGGAAAAACAAAAACAGTTCTTTATCATTTCCTATTTAAACTGTTTCAGTGCTTACTGAAAATTTGAACATACAGCCGACAGAAATTCCTCTCACTTGGTCCGCAACCCATAAGGGATTAATACAAACTTAATCCTTTTCAGGCTAAACCCAAAAACTATCGGGACCCACAATCCTGACTAAACATTCTTATTAAATGATAAATAAATGATATATATTACATAACCACAGCAGAAGGAACAAAAACATATTAAATAAAACAGGTACAATTTGCCTGAAATAAGCACAAACTACCAGCATTGAGGTTTAAGCCTGCACAAGATTAGAAAGACGACACTAGACATTCTTTCCTTCAGACACGCCCCCTGTAAGTTTTTCACACTGCAGTAGAAAAACTAACTGGGTCAGACCAGCTTTTTGATTTCTAAAAATGACTGTAGGTGTTTTGGGTCTTCATTCTGCTCTATTAATACAATTTCTTAATCAGTGAACTGTCACAAATTACTCAACAGAATAATCTCACATATATAACAAAAGGGAAACTCGCAGTTTCAACAGATAGCAAAAATCAAATACACAGGACGGACAATACACCAAACGCTTCATCCGTTTCGCGACCTAGACGCAGTCACCCGACTAGGAACTGCGCTAGTCCAGAGTCCACTCTGCTTGGTCCGTGCTGCCAGACCTCTCATTCACACTTCATTCACACAATCATGCTAGCAACGTATCTCAGAATGCATTCCTTTCTATCTATTCTGACTAGTCTTTTTCCCAATTACAAAAAGGATGAGGGTTTCACCCGGCGAATTCCCATGCGGGGTTACTCGGCCCTTCCTTGAGAGGTGATCATGCTCTCTTACCAATTCCCAATATCTCGAGATTACAAATTCCAAGTTCCTGTCTGTTCTGACTAGACTAAATCATGATTTTTTTTTTTTTAAACAGCTGTACCTCGCGAATACTCATGCAAGGATTTTCAAACAAAGACTTAAGTCTTACCAAACAAGAAGGACGATGGCTTCACCTCGCGCATACTCATGCAAGGTTAATAGGACCGTCCTTGAGAGGGGATCAGTGCTCTCATTACCAAATTCCAAATTCCAAGTTCCAAGTTCTCGAGATTACAAGTTACAAGTTTCAAACTGCAGTTCTAACTCATCTGTCTAGACAGGTTTTCAAAACTATACTTACCAGATCTGGTTCCCAAGCTTCTGAGTTGGATCCTGGACTCCCCCGGGTCGGAAGTGTTAGCCAGCTGGACTCAGTGCCTGCCGAGGCCAGGCAGAACCCCCTCCGATACAAGAGGATCGGTGGGCCCAGGGAGATTCCCCTGCGTCGGATTGGCATGGTTCCAACTGGACCAAACCTCAAGGCGAATTACGTGGATTTATTCACTTGAACACTATCCACCACTCGCACTTCTCGGCCAACGCACCAAGAATGTAGCAGCAGATAAGCATGCAATAAATAAATCCAGGAGTCTTTTCAAGGATCCAAGCCAGTTTAATGTGCACATGGCTCAAGCAATAAGCAATTTCAAAATGGCTGAGCAATGGCTTCTAGTAAAACAACAACTTTTATAGCTTTCTTGTCCATTCTAAGCATAGGCAAACTTTTCATTGGTCCCAGTACCCCTCTCACCCATCTATTGGTCCCGGTACTGATATGGCTACCCAATCGGGACTCTGGTCTGGGCCCAGCACCTGGTTGCCCCCCTTCTAGTCCCAATTACAATGGTCAGTGTCTCCAACTTGTTACTTCTCTCCTCCAAGGTCGCTGAGCTTGTTAAAACATATGGGAAGCAGGGCACTGTAACCTTGCTTTTTGCAGAGTTAATTAATTCCATAGAAGCTGTGCTCTCTTATCAGTACCAATTAGAGCTGTTTTCTGTCTTTTATAAGTTTCGTTTCTGCTTAGCTATGTTCAGTTAAACTGAGTTAAGTTTCAATTCTATGGTGTCATCATTCAGGGGGGTTTTCATTCCTCTGGGCCTAACTACAGGCTTCAGTTACAGGTCAAGCTGCTCAGGCCTGTCTGCTTAGTTCAATTAGCATGGATCATAGGCCGTCGCCTACCACACACCGACCCTTATCTCTCTCTCTGTCCTTCCATCTCCATGCTGCCTCTCACCCCCTCCCTCCCCCATCCTTCACACCCAACTCTATCATGCAATTCATCTTGGTTTTCTAGGGTTATACGTTTTCTGACACGTATTTTAATGCTAATACAATACTCCCTGCTTCCCTTGAATAATGGGCTCTTTAGGTACATTCATGTCCCTTTATTCTAAGAAATGTACTTTCCTATTAGCCGTTCCTCCATTCTAAGCTTCTTGCATTTTGGCTCTACAGCGGGATCATAGTACTGAACCCTTCCAAAAGGGCCTTAGGACTTGCACAACATTCCACCGCCTGCCCTTCTTATAGACACTGCAGATGTTAAGAGGCTCTCGATTGGACAAAAGTGTTTCTTACATAATCAGTATCTCATTCAGGATTGGCTTGGCCTCAAAATTCCGTATCTCATTTTATGGAATGGTCTGATCTTGGACCCGCCTTTTGGTGGTCTGAGCAATCAGCATCAGTCTCTGATCTGCCCTAAAACTGTGCACATCTCCTCGGCCCTGAAATGCCAACATTCAGCATGGTCGTCCTGTAAATATATCAACCCGAATCCTTCTCCCAGTGAAGTATAGTATGAAGTCTCCAAAAATTATAAATGGCAGACTTTTGATTTCCTTTTCTAGGTAATTTATTAATTGACATGCATTCCTTACCTAAAATATCTATAAAAATTACTTTGTATCTCCTCAAAGAAGATCAGAAGCGTTATGATTTGCTCTAATATCTGACTTTTCAGGTTCCTGACAGTTTTAAAGTCTCATAGAAATATAGGTAGCTCTGGCAAAAGTTCAAGATAATTCAGAACCAGAAATTTCTGTAACGCTAATGGTCATGTTTCATTCATTTGAGCCTCCTAAGCAAACGTAGGACAGGCGGTGGTGTGTTAATATTTAAGGGGCCCAATATCCAAACGTGTTTGCTAGCGCCACTGAATTACTACACAGATGACCCTGGCACTATCTGTCCATGGGCGGGGCTGGGGCTGGGGCTGGGGCGTTCCCAGCTCTTATCCGCCTCGTGGCGATTTTCAGTCCGCTGAACAGATCAGTACTCACATAAAGTTAGAACATGTCAAGAGCTGTCCTCGCTTTCATCGGCCTTGCTATCCGGCTAGTGGCTGAATATTGCTGTTAAGTAGATTGCAATGGAGGTTGACACTGAGATCAAATATTCGGTGCCAGAAGACATCCAGCATCTGGTGCTGAATATCCAGTTCTGCTTCTGCCCCTACCCGAGATGTTTTGAAGAAAACAAATAACAAATAAATTTGCATCGGGGATTTTTAGTAGAATGGGAGTCGATAGGATTTGTAAGCAATGAAATCCACCGTCTTGGACTTGAGCTATCGACATTTTAAAAATATGAACAAGACCAGGGTTTCATCACAAGAGCTGTGTGATATTCCCAGTCCAGGGTTGCTGTTAGACAGTCTGGGGTCCTTGAGTCTTCTCACTTCTCCTTGGTGAGGGTTACCAAAGTTTCCACATAACTGAATACTCCCTCCACACTTGAGAAGAGCAGAGGAACAGTGCGGGGTTGGGGGGAGGTAAGAGGTGTCTATCACTTGTCTTAGCTTATCTTGTTCAGTGTCTTTACTACTTTCTCTACTCACTGTATGGGAAAGTGTACCAGGAGTGGAACATCACATGAAGCATTTTTTTGCATCCTTCCATAGCACTACCATGGATCTTTGATCTAAGGAGGTCTGATCCACAAGTACCTGGAGGATCCTCAAAAATGTAGATCTATTTCTCATAGCTCATTTCCACAGATGAGCAATGGTCCTCCAAATCAACCTTCCTCTCTTATTATTTGTATGGCCTTTTCCTCCAGGAACTTGTACAAACCTCTTTAGAATCTTGCAGTGCCGGTCACCTTGACCATGTTCTCTGGTAACAGATTCCATGGCTTAAGTATGTGCCACGTGAACAAAAAAAAATTGTTATAAATTTGTTTTCAATCTGCTGGTTTTTCTTTTCACAGTGTCCTCTTGTTTAAGTGTTGTTTGAAAGGTTAAATAACTCTTCCATCCTACTTATGATTCTAGATACTTCTTTCATATCCCCTCTCAGCTGAAGAGCCCTAACCTGTTTAGCCTCTCTTCAAAATTGCACTGTTTTTTCCCCTTCCATCATTTTTTGCCCAATATTCAAGTTGTAGTTGTTCCAGGGACCTATACAGAGGCATAATGATAATTCTCGTTCTGTTGTATTTCCCTTCTTGAATAATTCCTAACATGCTTATTGCATGTTTAGCATCTGCAGTACACTAGATTGAAATTTCAACATATTGTCCACAATGACTTCTAGATTAAATTTCATCTTCCATCTGGATGTCTGGTGTTCTAGTCTCATAAGATCCTTTTTCCAATCTCGCAATCCTCTAAGAACATAAGATAT
The DNA here is from genome assembly GCA_033557465.1 of Ichthyophis bannanicus. NCBI lineage: Eukaryota > Metazoa > Chordata > Amphibia > Gymnophiona > Ichthyophiidae > Ichthyophis > Ichthyophis bannanicus. The sequence goes on along the minus strand of CM066051.1, from coordinate 42,988,600 downwards.
GCCATACTGGGTCAGACCAAGGTCCATCAAGCCCAGTATCCTGTTTCCAACAGTGGCCAATGTAGGTCATACGTACCTAGCAGTTTCCCCAAAAGACACAGTTTTAATGCCGTTTTAATGGCTGTGAAGAATTTTGTGTTGGCTGTAGATCTGACTCCTCTCTCCAGATAATTTAAAAATCCGTTAACTAGCACAGATCCCGGTACAGACCCTTGGGGCACTCCACTAGTGACCCTTTTTCAGGTGGCTCACTGACCATTTAGTCCTACTCGCTGTTTCCTGTTTGTAGCCAGTTTGCTATCCACAAAGGGCAGTGCCTGCTATCCCAGGGACTTTGAATTTCCTAAGGAGTTTCTCATGAGTGACTTTCTCAATTGTATCCTAAAAACCAAAATACACTATAACAACCAGTTTACCTTTAGCGACGTTTGTTTACACCTTCAGAAAAATTCAAATAAATTGATAAGGCAAGATTTGTCTTTACTAAATCAATGTTGACTCGTGCCCATTAAATCATGCCTGTGTACACAGCCAGGAATTGTATCTTTTTCAGAGTAGGCGCTATCCCTTTATTTCGAATGGAAGTCAGGCTCGCTGGTCTATAGTTTCCTGAATCTCCCCTGCTGCCCTTTCTAAAAATTGGTGTTAAGCTGACTACCCTCCAGCTCCTGTCTGTGCTTCAAATGATGGTTACAGGCCATTAAAAATTGTGGGATAGGAGGCAATGTCCCATTGTGGATTGGTAAAGACGTAAAAGATAGAAAATAGAGAGAAAGACTAAGTGGTCAGTTTTTCTAGTGGAGAAAGGTAAGAGCAGAGTGCTCTGGAAATCTCTGTACCATTATTCGAAGTTGTTAAATCATGGTCAAAGCCTGTTTACATTGTAACAGAACAATTTTGAGTTTACCACCCTGAAAAGGATCGTGCGGTTACTGTGGACAAGATGCTGAAATCCTCTGTGTCTTATGTGGTGGCAGTCAAAAAGCAAGGAGGCTATGTGGAATTATTAGGAAATACGAGGATAATAAAACTGAGGTCATCATAAGATCTCCGCTTCTCTCCAGGGTGTAACTAAACCTTGAGTACTGTGCGCAATCAGGTTGCCGCATCTCAAAGTGCTGTCGCGCATAGACTGGATACAGAGAAGGATGACGAAATGATAAAGGGGATGGAATCGGGGCTGTGTGACCATTACGCAAACCAGGTGGCTGCCTAGAGTGGCAATGGTAAAGGGGCAGCCTATTGCCACCGCCGTCGCTGTCCCCTCTCAGAAACCTGCAGCGGCCCTGGAGGGCTTACGAATGTCCTGCAGGATCAGATCGGCCTGAGATTTAGCCTGGGAAGGCTCCTGCTCTGAGGGATCAGAGAAGTGCAAGGCTTCCACAATTTGAGCAACGAGCATTGGAAGCTCATCTTTGCGAAAAAGGAGTATATTCTGTGTGTCCTTCTGCTCCTCTCCCGAGGCTTCGGAAGTAGACCATTCCCCGTCCTCCCAGTCGGAGGCACCCAGGCTATCCTGTGCTGATATCCCCTCCTTCCCTGAAAAACAGCCACCCAGTCTCCTGAGGCCCACGAGACCTCTTTCGGCAGATGCCCCATAGTTTTGGGAGTCACATCTTCATGAGGGCGCTTCCTGGGGCTTGAGGCAGAAGAAGAGGTGGAGAAAGAGCCTCATCCATCCGAATGAGTTGTGACCCTTGAGTTCCCTGGGGCTGAGATTGGAGAGGTGGAACCTTCCGAAGCTGCCGAATGTATGATGGGAGTGGAGATCTCCGCCTGCGCCATGCGGGGGGATTCCCCAGGGCGAGTTGAACAAGAGGAGCAAACCCTATCTGTTAAATCTCGGCATTTGTGACTGCAGACAATGCACCTCTGCAGAGAGGAGAGCATTGTACAAAAATCTTCCCCTGGACGTTGTTGGTCCAAGTAAAGCCCCACTGAGAGAAAGGAAGGTGCGACATTCCCCAAAATGGCTGCTGCAGCTTCTGCACAACAAGCGGCCTCCTGAGAGGGAGATGTGCTGGATTTCCCACCAAACAGAAAATGGCCGCCACAGCAGAAGGACTCTGTATGGCTGATTGCAGAGCCGGGCTGTGAGTAGAGCCACGCTGTAGCAGACAGGAACCAGATGGGACGTGGAGCAGAGGACCGCAGTGGCTTTAAGAAGGCTCCGGTGTTAATAAGGTTGCTGAGAGGATTGGTTGGGGGGGGGGGGGGGATTCACTGTGTGCACCTCAGAGACAAAAGCTATAGGAGAGCCAAGGCACCGATCCTGTTTGTTGGGTTTTTTTTGTCTTGTTTGGTTTTCCAGTTCCATTGTGCGTAGCAAAATTTAAAAAAGTGATGTTATGGAGATGACGTAATGTGCTGAGAAGGAACAGATGTGCACTGCTCATGCTCCAGGGACCCCCTCTCCTAAGCCACGGTATAGAGCTGAAGAAACTTTGTAAAAGTGGCAAATAAAGGGATCGGAGTTAGCACGCATTAGGCTTCTGCATCGCCGGAGCTGCAGCAAGTAAATGGCGGCAGTGAAAACGACATGCGGGGAGACAGATCGTGCAACGGTACAGACCAAGATGGCAAAGTCCTTCCTGGCATCCCGTCTTCCGCGTCACCGGCTCTGATGGAAGACGTGTCAGCAGTGGTAGTGGGGGCACTGTCGACACAATTTGAGGCCCTGCACGGTAAAATGGACACATTACGATGCTCTTTCAGTGCTTTGGGAGCCGCATCCAGGAAGCAAAGGCCCGCATTTCTCAGATCGAGGATGCTGAAGCAGCATATAATTCACAACGGAGTGCACCGGGTCTTTGACACTGCAGCTGCAGTGAGCCATGTCAATGAACTACTACAGGGACAATGTCCGCGGGAACATCACCAACAGGGGCATCATGAGCCCATCACATCCTTGGCACTATATCGACGATGGTCTGATAGAAAAGAGCATGGATGGACTAGTGGGCTCGGAATTCCTTGTGAATTCAAGTGCCCAGCCTAACTGTCCTTGTAATGAAGATTTGGAATAAGACTGGCAGGGGGGCCTTTGCTGAGATCTGAGACCCGCCTTTAACAAGAGTTGATAATGGACTAAAGTTGGTTAATGTGTTATCTTTGATGTGTTTTGTTGTTGGGAGAGAGTTGAAGGGAGAGAAGACTGAAGGTAATATAAAGGTATCCAGAGGGAGGACAGGTAGGGAAATGGATGGGGGGGGGGGAGAGGGGGAAGAGAAGATTGGGAGGGTAGGATGGGCTGCTGGTTGACTGATGCTGATTGCTTGCCTAAACAGCCCAGACCCTGGGTGTGGGTGGATGGGGCGGGGGGGGGGGGGGGGAGAGCAGGGGGAAGAAGAAGAAGGAATAGGGCTGGGGAGGGGGGAAATGGGGGGAAGGGAATGGGGAGGTACTGGTCGCAACTGATTCTGCAGGAGAGTGGTGCTCAGCCTAAGGAGTGAGGGATGAAGGGGGGATCCCAGGCTGGGAGGGTCCTTCCCATAAGGATACAAGTACTGATAGAAATGCCTTTAGACCCGCACCGTTAGGCTGAGGATTATATCCTGGAATGTTTGCAGGTTGCGTAGCCCCATGAAGCGGTACAAAGTTCTGTGAGCTCTTGCTTTCTTGCAGGAGACCCACTAAACAGCTGAAGAGCACACCAAGTTGTGTAGAGATTGGGTGGGGCAGGTTTGGGGTACCCCTGTGAAAGGGAAAAAAGGGGGCATGGTCATTTTGATACACAAGCGGGTGCACTTTGCCCAGGAAAAACTGGTTACAGACCCCACAGGGCATTTTGTGCTGATATATGGAGAGTTGGATGGCTGCCCCACCAGTTTGTGCAACCAATATAGCTCAAACACCCCTGATGTGTTCTGTATGCCCGTCTGGCCTCACAGATGGAACAACTCTCAGAGGACCCCCTTGTGCTGGGAGGGGACTTTAATGGAGTCTGTAACCCAAGTCTTAATACATCTCGGGGGGGGGGGGAGGGAACGCAAGACCAGACAGCTCGATTATTACGAGGGTTCCGGCGGAGGGTGCAGGTGGTGGATTCCTGGTGCTTGTTACATCCCATGGAGCGAGATTATACTCACCAAGCACCAGAATTGATCACTTTCTCGTATCGGAGTCTTTATTTGCCAAAAGGGCTGACGCGCAAATTGGCCCAACAGAGATTTCAGATCATGCCTTGATCTGGATTGAGATGGAATGGCAAAACGCGGGACCATGGGCCAGAATGTGGCGTTTCTCACTGGAGCTCTATCGAGATGAATATTTTAAGCGTTATATCTCAGAACGGTGGGAGAAATATGCTGCTCATAATGAACACCACCAAGATACCCCAGAACCTTTTTGGGAAACAGCTAACCTGTCCTGTTGAATGAGCAAGTTATATGCCTGGAGAAACAGGTGACAGTGGAGCGGTGGAGATATGCAGCCTGTCCCTCTGTGATGGCCAAAGGATGACTGTGGAGACAAAGGTAACCTTGAATGTGGTACTTCATCAGAGGGGAAAAAAATCTCCTCTTTACTATCGCGGTCAGCTCTTTCGCTATGGAGATAAGGCGGGGCGGTTGCTAGTGCAGTGCTTAAAGAATAGTTCTGGTTCTTGATTGGTTGTTACTTTACGGGACGAGGCAGGTCAGCTTTATAAAGATTTGAACGCAATTGCCCTTGTGTTTCAATCCTTCTTTCGGACCCTTTACAAAGGGGAATGGACCTCCCCGACGCGGATGGCTGAGTAGCTACAGGATCTTTCTTTGCCATGCCTCACGCCTCAACAGGCTGCCCAGTTAGATAAACCTATAACAGTGCAGGAAATACAGAAAACCATCCAATAGGCTCAGTGTAATAAGTCACCCGGTCCAGACATCTATGAAGCGTGGAGTTCTATAAGTTAATGCAGGACTTAGTGACCCCTCCAGTGGTAGAGGTCCTTCAGAGGTGCGCAGAGCAGGGGTCTTTTACATGGGAGAATTATGCACATTTTATTCACATCCCTAAACCAGGGGAGGACCCAGTACAGGCTTCATCTTATAGACCAATATCTATGATGAATTTTGATCTGAAGCTGCTCTCTAAGATATTAGCGGAACGATTAGCGTCATTTCTTATTGACTTGGTACATGACGCGCAAGTTGGGTTTGTGAAGGGCCAGTATGCAGTGAGGGATCCGAGGAAAATTCTTGCCTCATTGGAATGTGTCCGTGAAAGAGAACTACAGTCTTTGCTAATTAGTTTTGATGCCGAGAAGGCGTTTGAGCGGGTGAACTGGTAATATGCAACACTCCTTTTACCATGGTATGGCTTAGGTGAGCAGTTTCTGTGCATAAGTGTGCTCTATATGAACCCCATGGTGGTGTTGGTGGCCAATGGGATGATGTCGAAGACATTTGCTTTGCAACGGGGGACACGACAAAGATGTCCCCTCTCTCCATTATTATTTGTTTTGTCCCTTGACCCGCAAATACATCGCTTTGTGGCTTGTCATGAGGCGCTGGGGGTACACTTTGGCAGACAGGAATTTAAAGTGTCAGCTTTTGCAGATGACATGCTCGTACACTTAACCTCTCCACATATGTCTCTCCCACGGGTGCTTGAGGAATTTACAGTGTTTGGAAGTATAGTGGGGCTTTGCATCAGCCATGAAAAGTCAGAGGCATTAGATGTATCAGGCCAGCTAAGCGCAGCATGGGGGGCCCTCTTTCCCCCTTCAGAGGGCACATACTTCTTTTACTTGGGTATTCTAATAATCAGAGAATTATTTTGTGAATTATATCATTGGAACTGTGAGAGAATGCTGCAACGCCTTCAGATACAACTTCGGGCATGGACTCCCCTCCCACTGTCTTTGTTGGGACAAGCAGCAGCCTTTGGGATGATGGTACTTCCCTGTGCGCTTTACTGGCTGCAAACTCTCCTGGTGCAGTTCTTGCGAAGGGATATAAATCAATTTGACCACGAGATATGGAAATTTGCGTGGAGGGGGGCTCAGGCATGTATCTGAGTCAGCTGCGTGGGGTTGATGGTGGGGAGTATTGGGATTCCCAACATACAACTATATGCCATAGCCTGTCAGGCATGGCATTTGGGGGACGGGGTGGGTGGCATGGAGGTGTATACCCCTAGAGCTTTGGAAGAAGCCTTTGCGGCTCCCCATTCAGTAGTGGCGGCCCTACACCTTGATAGCACTCTTTTGCTAGGGCGGCTAACGAAGAGTCTTTTGATAGGACCTACAGTATACGGAAAACCTGGCATCAAATCTGCACTTACTGGAAGAGGTCACCATTGGCCTCGAGCTGGTTGTCTATTCAGGGGAATGTCAGTTTTTCACCTGTGATGGAGACGTCTATTTTCCGGATTTGGAGGGATCGGGGGGATTTGCAATTTGGGGCATGTGGTAGATTCTACTGGTGCCTGTAAATCTTTCGTGGATCTGTGTACAGAGTATGATCTGGGACACACCCATTTCTTTGCTTATGGCCAGGTGCAACACTATGTTGCCCTGAGTAAAATTAATGGTTGAGAGCTCGGCACAAATTTTGGAGTTTTTTTGCAAAAGGAGAAGCAAACTCCCCCCCCCCCCCCTCCTGTCCATTTTGAGTTTGAAGCGCAAATTTTGCAATGGATTTCTCCTCCCGACTATACAGGGGCAGAGAGCTGGGGCAATCAACTCCATTCGGCAGGCCATTTGCCGCATCCCAGAACTAGTAGTAGTGACAAAATGGCATGAGATGTAATTGAAAGCTTTGACTTGAGTGCATTTCTTCCCACGTTGAGTGCTGCGCAGTCACCTACCCCAGTGTGGGAACTGTCTGTGCTGTTCTTGGCCCCTAGCGGACTTGGGCCATAGGTGGGGGGCTGCCAGAAAATTCATCCCTATTGGGTACATATCCGCAACTATATCAGTTCACTTATCAATCAGCAAATAGCCTGGACAAGCTCTCTTGTGGTGTTTGATTGACTTGAACCACTCCATCCTGAGGTGTTGGGTGTGTTTGTTGGTGCGTAAGGCTAGTTTGGTGGGGAAGGGGCCACTGCCGTGATGATGGAGAGAAGTGGAGCCTTCCACATTTTGGGAATGGCGAAACTGGTTTCATGAAATGATGCTGTTCAAACGATCGGAGGCCTGTGGGGATCCAACCCTCTTGACATCTTTCATGATACTCTGGGAACCATATATTGGGTCGTGCACCTGTAATGAGGTATTGACACCATGAAGGGGGACGGGCTGTAGTAGAAGTGACAGTAGGCTGGGAACAAAACAGAGACACATCTTGGGCAGACACGAGAGAGTGGGTGGCAGGGATGGAAGATTTGGGGGATTGGTTGCAACTGGGGGAAGGGTGGGGTGAGGGTGAAGGGAGGTTGAAAATGTTGTAAAGCACTGTTGCCTGTGGAACTGTAGGAGGGGGCTGCGTATAAGAAACCCATGCTGCCTGGTAAGAGCTGTTGTGAATGTTGTAAATTACTCTTCAATTTGTGGTTCAAGAAATAGATTTAAAAAAAAAAGCAAAGCTAGGGTAGCTGAAGGCTCTCCCTGCGGATGGGCTGTAATCCCCCCCCCCCCCTGCAAATCTCCACTGGTCTTCATCACCAGGAGCTCAACCTCACTGCTCAGGTGTTGGGAAACCCAGAGGGGCATCTCCTGTGTGTCCTGATGATGTCCAGCCAGAAAAAGG